>JAQFXU010002579.1:0-19969 GCA_034693705.1 Spatulosminthurus flaviceps
CAAGAAGGTCAACACAAGATTATTGTATTATGCTTGAACGTACAAGACAGCCAGGCTGCCAGGCTTTAAGGTGGTATCTTAATTTTAAGTAGTTGTACAAGACGACCCAACAACCTCTACTAACAATAAGTTAGGCTTAGGCTATATAACGATTTATTTGTACTTTTTGTTTTAGACAGGCGATACAAAATTAGCAGAGTAAACTGCACTTACATGTGTAAAGTATGAATATGCATACAAAGTATAGGTATAATATATAGGTAGAGACATGACTTTCAACTTCACTTCTGCTTACAAAACAAACAGCAAGTCATTTACTTACAACTTGTCAGGTACTTATATAAGGAGCAAAAGGAGTAAAACAAAAACCAATTATTATATAAAACACAAAAACACAGAAATCACAAGAATTTTGCATCAGTACTATTCATATCCTGAATATATTTTTCGAGCCACTTGTTCATCACCGTTTGCTTATCACATGAAACATTTGGTGGGTCTTTGTCTTTATGTTTACTAGATTGATCCTGCATGTAGATGAAATGAATCAGAGTCTTAATTTCATCCTGCATAGATTTAGTAACCTCGGATAAGCTCTGATTTTGCTTTACATTGGACTGTAAGGTGGGATTTCTCTCTTTCTGCTGATCCAACCATTTGGAAAATGATTTAAGGAAATAATCAAGTTGTTCTACCGATCTATACGGAAAACGTTAGAATAGTTAAATTAGCAGGTTAATTCGGTATTTCGGTTCATTGAATTATTTTTTTAAAATTATTATTGCTTCAGTACTAAGTAATAACCTGCAGAATACAATTCCTAGAAACCTGTCCGGAGTTCTTTCACACGTTTGCACAAGGAGAAGTAACCCCCAAAGAGAATTAAGATTCTTGGAAGCAAAGTAGTTCGTATTGGTGTCAAATCTGGTTTTAACTGCGTAAAACCAAGGACGTACAAGTTTTAAAGCCTTTTAAAGTTTTCCTTGGTTTCCAAGGTTTCGGAATACGAATCTGTGTTGATTGAAACGTATAATTATAACTAATGCAATTGCTTTCAACATACCTGTTTTAATACTACTAAGACCCAAGTCCTCAGTTAGGAACTCCTTCAAAGGGAACACGGGAGAGGGAAGGTTGCTCACACTAAACTCATAAGTATATTCGCTCAGTTCGACGAAGATTCGTTCTTGAAATCGGTTTAATATTCTGTCTAAAATTCCCAACCAAAATTTTATGAATACATAGTTCACTCAAAGTCCTATCAAAAATTTTAAAACATTAAATAACTGAAGTTGAAACCAAAATTCCCACTCCCACCATTATCTAATCCAGCGGATTTGTGAAGGTTCAAAGGCAAACATACTGACCACATTAACTTGTCGTCACACATCAGAGATACTAAAAGAGAGGCCTCACGATCATAATCAGCCAATATAGGTTGACTAAACGAAGCTAACCAAAACAAAAGCATTATTTCTATTCATAAGAATGCTTAAAAATGATTTATTTATGAGAACTGCAACACAAAATGATGTTCTAGTATGAAATACCTGATACAAAAAATTTGCAACCGGGTTGAACCGTCTTTTCTTTATTTTTGAAAACTTCTTGAACAGGAAGGGTCTGAGAGTCTCCCAAGAAGTCTTCACTTTCCAAATCAAGCAGGCCAGTTTTATACCCATAGCTAAACGATTTAGACTCCGCGTTGTCTTTATCCAACAAATTCAAAATTACGACCGGAAGCTTTTGAGTTCTAGGACAAAATTCACATCAAAATATTTTAAAATAGTAAAAAACAAAATGCAAACTGAAGCTATTATCCAGTCTGACACCTAAAATAAGTAATTCCCAATTCGTAGAACTAGTTTCACTTACGTGCTGGATGCATTAATGAAAGCTGCTCCGAAAACCCATCTATCCATGACTGGTGACAGGAATGTATCCTCATCAATTGCCGTAAACACCCTAATTTTGTTTTCACTTGATTGTTCATTCAGCTTAAAACTACGGTTAGATGTAGAATCAAACTCTACTACCTCCACTTCCATTGATTCAACACGCTTGAATTTTTTACTCGACAAAAATCCGCCAGATTTAGAACACTTCGGTCCGGGTTTACATCTCATTTGATTGGCCTCAACAGTTTTCGTCTGTGTTCCCGGCTTTTTGTCGATGCCAGCTATCGGGAAGAATTCAACTTGCTCCTTTAATATTTAGTAATCACATCATTGCATTACTTTAATATTCGACACTGTGGAATCGTTTGCATTGCTGAAATTTTTACTACATTTGGATTTAAAAAAATCACTATCTATATCAGAAACAAAGGATTACCAGAATTTTGTCCCCACAAAGTTTCTGTATGGTCATCTCTATTTGCTGGTCTATCTTTCCCACGTTGTCCCACACCCGGTCAAGGGACTCTTCCAGGTTGCCCATTTTGGATTTTTAGCTTTAATAGCTCCGCACGTTCAGGGTTGAATGTTGAATTTACATTCAGTGACAATCGCCAGATCAACAGCTATAAAAATCATGAAGCTATTATTTGTTAAAAGTAAAAGTGTCAATTGTCGTCTAATGTATCAACACCGCAACCCTTTTTATTGACTTCCTCAACTATACTTTTGCCCGGCTCTCCCGCGCAATGTGCACACTTTTTTCCGCTACAGTCGAATTTCTGAGTATAGTGCACTAGTGACTATAGTGCGCACTGTGTAGCTGCAGTTTCCTGTTCTCGTAAGGCAATTTAATAACGTCGGTCTTATATAGTCTTAACCTTCAGTTTCAGACTTCAGTTCAGAGTTCAGGCTGACAGTCCGTACCGTACGTCTGCGGTTCAGAATTTTCTGTTAACTGTGTATGTATACTCATCTGCATGTGCTTATCTTTATGTGTCGGCTAAAAATAAATGTCTACTTTTATTTAAAGTGTGAAAGTTTAGCATGAAAATGATAGTTTAGAATTTAGAAATCAGTGACATGTCAGTGTTGGACCATTTTGTGATCTCGAATATAAATATATGTCTCGCAGGGATATTGGCTGTTTAGGATTGAGTAATTAATTGAAATAATTAATTTTCATATTGTTCTTCAATATATAGTTAGTGTTTCAATAATTGTGGGATTCGACAAAATGGACAGGCGTTACAATCTAGTGGATACTTCTTGGGAGCTTGTAAGTAATTACATATTAAAATGTATTAAGTTATTATCATTCATCGAAGTTTTGAATTTCCGTAAATAAAAAACAGTATCTATTCGTTAGCTTAAACAAATCATTGATATTCTTGATTAGTAAAAAACTCGTGGCAATAACGCTTGTATAAGTACACGTAAGTACTGAGTACCTCTGGAATTGTGTTTAAGTTGCGTTATTAACAATTTTAACATTATTTTTGGTTTTTTATGTATGCAGTCGGATCCCAACCCGGACATCTTTTCAATGTTCGTGGAGTTCAACCGGGAGTTTTTCGATGGAAAATTGGGAAGTGTGGAGGTGAAGTGGAGCAAGAGGATGACCTTATGTGCTGGACTGTGTCGCTATACTGGGAGAATGGGATTATGTACCGTGGTTCTGTCGGAGCCATTGCTGAAACTTAGACCTCGTAAAGATCTCGTGGAAACTCTTTTAGTAAGTCATCAAGGATTGGTGTTGAAATACGAGGTTTCAATGAGTACATTTTTGTCAGCAAGAAGTTGGGAACATGTGTTCAGGTTGATTTTTAGGCATATTTCTAGCAGCTAATGAATTTTGAATTTCTTGTAGCATGAGATGATCCATGCATATTTGTTTGTGGCGGATGGGAATAGAGAACATGATGCTCACGGTCCGAAATTCCAGGACTTTATGCATCGAATCAATCGACTGACTGGAACCAACATTACTGTAAGGAAGGACCCAAATTATTGGAGTGCAGAAGCTCTTTAGCAAGCCATAGAATTAATAATTTTTATAGGTGTAGAAACGTGTAAATATTAAATGCAAGTAATTATTTTCTGGTTCTGTCATTCAGTATGTGATTTAAATCCGCAGATTTATCATTCGTTCCACGATGAAGTTAATCATTACAAGACCCACTGGTGGAAGTGTGGTGGGCCCTGCCAAAGTCGACCTCCATTTTTCGGTATAGTCAAAAGATCTATGAACAGAAAGCCGGGCCCCAACGACTTCTGGTTTAAAGACCACCAAGCGACGTGTGGTGGAACGTTTGTGAAAATCCGTGAACCTGAAGCTCCACCAAAGAAACCTGCTAAAGCGAAACCGAAAGCCCTAGCTGGTCCAGGGTCACACAAAATCGACGAATATTTTAAAACTCCGTCAGCATCACAGCCGTCGTCTACCTATACTCCTACTTCTTCAGCTGCGTCTGGATCTAGATTATTTACTCAGCCTTCTACCTCATCTATGCCGAAAAACCCTGTAAGCAAATCTGTCTTCCCACCGTTTGCTTCCCCGAAGCCTAAGAATACAAATAGTATAAAAAGACCCGGTGCTCCGGGTTCGTCCTCGGCTCAACCGAAATTTCCAACGTGGAAGCCAAAGCCAGTACCTGCTCAAGATGCTCTTCCGAATAATGGCAAAGAAAATAAGAGCAAGACCAAAACTGGATTCAAAGGTGGAAGCAACAGGGGTGGCACAGCTACTGCTGGTGGTAGCCGAACTGTGACTGTGATAACTTTAGACGACGGTGAAGGCAATACTGATTCTGGCAGTCGAACGATTAATACTAACAGCAATATTCCTGGATTCAGTTCTTGCGTTGCTGGAGGTGCTTCCGTTCCTGGCCCTAGGGGTGGACTGGTGAATACTAACATCAATATTTCTGGATTTAGCTCCTCCGTTGGTGGAAGCACATCTACTTCTTTTCCTAGGGCTGGGCCGGTTAATACTAACAGCAATATTTCTGGATTCAGTACCTCCGTTGCTGGAGGTGCTGTATGTAATCCAGAGGGGAAGAAACCAACTGGATTTGTACCTTTTTCCGGCAAAGGATATGCATTAGGAGGGGGTAGTTCTTCTCCAGATAAGAAGCGACCAAGGAATTACTACTAGAAATTTTTGCAACCTAGTGTTCCAGTAAAACTTTCATATTTTTGTACTTCCAACCACGTCGTTAGCATACTCAGCACATTTTCTTTAATAATTAACTTTATAATAATATATAATGTATTCCTATTCCCTATTGATTACGACTAACGCACAACACACTAACGACTATTTTACCCAACACGGGTACAAATAGTCGTCATGGGTAACCCATTTGCCTTTAATTTTGTCGGCCTGTGCTGAAAATCGTTTTAATTTAGCTTCAGCATTCAGCATTCACTGTAACATTGGAATTCGAATCAAAACATACGTATCTTAAAACTTTTAACTTGAAAAAATATTTTTCGTTTTGAACATTATTGAGTGAAACTGGGAAGTATTAAAAAACTCCATTATTAAATGTGTGTATTCTTTCTTAATCAATGCAATGTTAGATTGCTGGGATTTGTCGTACTAGCTCATCAATTCGCAAACACTATGACTTCACAGCAAATCAGCAAAATGAAGCCAGAGTTATTTACAGAAGCATTTTTTCTCCACCTGTATCAATATATATTATTTCCGAAAATCAATAAACGAAAGCTTTTTATCAACTTCCCAAACCCAAGTCCATTAACTTTTGCCCCACTATCTTAAGTACATGTGTCTAGTCTGTCTCCATAAAATCGAAGCTTACTAGTTGATGTGAACGTATTGGTTCGAGATTCATTTGGCCTTATAGGTCCTGGTTATGATGTCCAGGCAATTTACAGCTCTAATAATAATTCTCATCGTCATCCTGAATATTTTCGTCTATCGTGTCCTCTACACTAGTAGCATTCTGAAAGATGTAAATCAATCTGAAAACTCCCTAAGAGCGCTTCCTGGCAAGATAAAGTTATTACTAAACCCTATTGAATATCTTGCAAACTCCGAAAGTTCCCAGACAGCTAACCCTCCTCATAGCCCTCGTGTGAACGGTTCGTCTCTGGTTCTGGAAGAGCACCCGAGTATTAAAAGAAGAATTTATAAAGTAACCCATGCCATTCCTGAAGCTAACTGGGAACCTATTTTATTTGATCCTTCAAAAAATCTCAATCTGACTCAAGACGATCCCAAGCTACTCGAATACATGTATAATTATCATTTGTATCCTCCCATCCCTATACCCTACAACTTGCGAGACGCCACTGGAGATCCTGCAGCAAAGGAAAAGCAACATTTGGAAATTTTAAAATTACTCAAGGGAAAGGTATGGGAATTTTATTTTAAAATTAAGTTTCATAATGAGAGCTGGTCTCTTACGTGCTAAGCTACCCTAGGTTAAGGACTAATATTAGGATGTGGCGTTGATCTGAAGATCTAATAAGATGATCGAAGGTCAGACGGAAAAATAGAGTTTACTTTATATATTTATTACGGTAATCAGTAGCTCTGGTCGTGTCGGAGGACAGATACAGACTTGTACTTATCAACTAGGGAGAGGATCGAGTCCTCGACTTATCTATACATAGGATTAGCATACCTTAGGACAGTGGTCATTGACATGACTACTGGACTGAGGATATTTGTGAGTATCAACCTCACAATAACATGGGATTAATATACGACTACAGTGAAGGTTTTTTTTATTCTCAACAGAGAAACGGAATCTTTATTGAAGCAGGTGCTAATGATGGAGAATTCCTTTCAACGACTTTAGTCTTAGAAAGAGACTACGGTTGGACTGGAATTCTCGTTGAGCCTGATTCCACAGCATTTGGCCAACTAAAAATGAAAGGAAGGAAAAGCTGGTTGAGTGACATTTGCCTATCAGTTTCGAAACGACCTGAGAAAGTAAGTATGTAATTTGCAGCTCAGAGCAACCAAGCCAAGTCTTTAATCCCATCATGCCTAAATAAGTACTTACACCAATAATATAATTAAAAACTGGCTTTCTCATCTGTCATCCTCACACGAGTCATTTCCAGCAGCCTAACAAAATGTTTATACTTATTGAGCTTATTTTTTTATGCTAATTATTTATATTCCCATCCAGGTTCAATTCATTCAGAATCAACGAACGTCAACATGGAGTAAATTAGCTAAAATAAGCAAGAATCATCGTGATTGGAATCGTTCCGAAGGGAAGGAAGTCACAGCAAAATGCTTCCCATTCTATTCTCTCGTGGCGGCCCTGAACATGACTGTCATTGACTACTTTAGCTTAGATATTGAGGGAGCCGAGTTGGCAATTTTGAGAACGATTCCCTTCGAGTCTGTCCTCATTCGCACAATGTCCATAGAATTCGATCATGTGATATTGGTTCCTGGAGCAGATGAGGAGCTCCGAGAACTTATGTATAATAAAAGCTATGTACTAACCAATGTATTAACTGGAGGAAATGCCAATGATTATATTTATGCTCACTCATCCATTCTTACTTAAGAATGTATTTAAATACAACTGTATATACGTTGAATCAGTGCCTCTTTATTTTTTCTTGTATAAATTGTAACTTCGAGCGTGGATCGTATATCGTATTGAGGAATTATGAGGATTGCAAAAATATTACCAAGTTACCCCAAAATCAGTGTTTACAATAATTACATACTATTTACAATAAAAGAGTCAAGTTAATTTATGCATTCTATAATATCATTTTGTTAATTCAATTAGTTACATATGAACGTTGAGAATATTTCCATGTCCAACAAGAGGAAAATATTCCATAATAAACCCAGTCCATGTGCATATGTAACAAAGGCCAAAGTATGTATAAATAGATCTACATTCAATCCAGATCCGCTTATTTGCCTGGAAACAATCCTCCTCCCTCGCTCGCCTCTACCTGAATGACAACTGGACAGGAAGGTTCCGCGTTAACTGGAGCGTATCACTTGAAAAAAAACTCATGTACTCGTACAACCCCTGGAAACAAACTGCTTTGGCAGTACTTTACACGTGAAGGAACCCACATACAAGTACACACACACTCCGAAAAGTAAAATCGATGTGGGAAATATCCACACTAAAAGCTGCCACTTCCATATTAAAGTCAAACAGAAATGTTTGCGTGCCGTTGTTTCGGGTGATGGATGTGATTGAGCGAAACTCGAATAAAAATGATTATATACTTACCTTTCTCTTTCAGTTCTTTCACTTGTGTCCTCTCCGTGTATGCCACTGTTTTGTGTCCCCATCAATTTGATCATATTTGCCTGTATTTTATTACAATAACTCTTCCGTTGTCAGTATTATCTGGAAGTATTATTTCCATTAACGTGTCCTCACAGCCTTATAGCTTTGCGTCTGTAATAGAAGTTTTTTTTACTGCAAAAATATTTTTTACACTTAAGTAAATAATGTTTGTAGAAAAATAATAATCATGTAAACACATAAATATTTAGGGATTTTTTAAAAATGTCGAGCTCAGTGTCAGTTAATTTATCGGTAAAAAAGCCCCGAAGTGGGAGTAGTAGTAATGGGAGCAAACCAAGGAAAAAGTCTTTCAAAATTTCAAAAACTATTTTGTCTCTTATCCCGGCAAGTAATAATGGTAAAAATAATTCTATCAGTGCCGGTGGTGATGACTATAAGTCCAATCCGGAGCAAAACAATAATGAGCTTCCAGCCGTTCCAGAAGAGGGAATTCCTTTTGGGATTAAAATCAAGCCTAAAGTGTCAAATCGTCATGTTAGCTCTCAAACTTCTGCGAAGTTATCCAGTCATCCTAGGAGGAAGAAGCACAGTCTTCGGAGGAAAAATTCCATTGAGTGGGTACTTCCTGATTACATGGAACCTTCGCGGGGCCGGAGGGTCAACCAAGGTATCGGGGATTGTGCGACTTCCACAGAAACCGAGAGAAATTCATCCTACATAGGTAAAATGTTGTTTTCATTCGCAAAAACGACAACAATGATCATATTATGAAGCGCGCCCAATAAGCGCGATGTAAAACGAAATGAAACATGTGAGAATTCTTTTAAAACGAGCAGACGTAGAAAAACTCGAACAAGATAACGCCCAATTGCAACTCCAAGTCTACAATTTACAGCGGACAATCGTAGATATGAAATCGAAAGGTCATCGACATCCTAACCGTAATGTAGTCTTGGCGCGAATGAATATCCTTCAAAAGGAGAATCAAAATCTAAAGGACGATGCTGAAGTGCTCAAAAGTGTTATCCGCCGCCTCAATAAAGAAATTCGTTTTTACCAAGAAAAGCTCCGATCAAAGTACAAATCCAATCATAAAATCCCCACTTACTCAACTTCAAACTCTACGAATGATGACGATGAAGACGAAGATGATGACCTCTTACTCCGGGAACCTAAGTCAAAGATGCAGCCTTTACTCATTGCTTACGATGAGATTATTGCTGATAAGGATGAACTTATTAAGGATTACGAAGTAGCATTAGGATCCTTCCGGAATAAAATGCAGGAGGTTGTCCGAGAGAATGAGGACCTACACAAAACAATTGCTGAGGGGAAGGAGAAAGTAAATAAAAAATCCCACCAAAGCCTCATTGCCTTTAATTACAACCTTAAATTCGCCTGAAAGGCTAACAAAAAACTTAAGATGCTTTTTTATCCATTGCATTTTAATTATTTAAGGGCTCAGTCTCCCAAGACGAATGGCAGATTCTCTACAACAATGCGATTCTGGTTTTGGAGGGCAATGACCTTCTTCGGGATCAAGTGGCAGTTCTCAAAAGGAAAGCAGCAGTGATACAAAAAAAACAGGAAGAAAAAGGTGGGCAAGTGTAATTATGAAGGTTAAACCATTTATTCACTCATTACTCACACCTAATTAACCAATTAACCACCAATTCTCACGTAGAGTCAAAGCTTCATCTAAAGCTCTCACTTCTGGAGGAGGAAAGAATGAAAATGAAATTAGTGAATACTCAGCTGGACACTCATTGTAAGAATTTAGCAGAGCAGGTGGCTAAACTAACGGAGTCGCTAAAAAATCGGATCCCTGCTGAGGACCATGAAGCTTCTGTATGGGAATGTAAAAGGTACATTAATTAATCTCGTGCTAGTAACCGATTAAATCCAAGAAATCGATACTTTTTGTCCTACTTTCTAAATAAATATCGGTGGAATTTTCACGGGCAATTATTAGACTTTTTGAAGAACTTAAGGCAAATTATGGGGAAGACCGCAAAAACCTTACGGAGAAGCTCACAGCTGTCGAAACCGAAAAGCATCGGCTGGTGGTGGAAGTCACGGATTTAGGCACGGAGAATGCTAAGCTTCAGGGAACTATTAAAGATTTGGAGAATTCTTTAGAGTATGTAGCCACAACAGATTTTAATCATACCATTTCTATGTTTTTTCATGTTCACTTTAACTTTGATTCGATTCATGTTTTAGTTTTATTGTATTTTTTATAACATTCAATAGAAACAATCATCTAAAATTGAAGCAAATGTACGCCAAAATGGAAGAGGCTAGTAAAGCTAAGGAGGCCACAACCAAAACCGTTGAAGAGATGATGGCATTAGCCAAAGCTGTGGTTCAAGATAGGGAAACACTCGAACAGTCTCTAGTAGAGCAAAAAAATCTCAACATGAAAATGATGACTATTCGATCCCAAGAATCTGAGCTTGTTCGGGAGTTACGGGACAAAATTAAAGTGAGAAAAATATATAGGAGACTTGCTTACGTCATATGAGTCGAGACCAAAATCAACGATAAAATATCATTACAAATTAATTCATTTCTCTGTTGTTATTAATTAAGTTTAAAAAAATCTATTAATTTCATCCTGATCATAGGTAATGGAAGAAGCTCATAAATCCGAAGTACAGCAACTACTCCAGAAGATCCGTGAACTTGAGAAGATACTCGATGGGATCGGAGAAATGCATCAAAATGACATTTCCCAGCTTAAAGAGCTCCTTCAAGAAAAATCCCAGAGGATCCAGATGCTCAATGCTGAGAAAAGGTAAAATAATTATGGAATGAGTCGAACAGAAAATTAACCCATGAATCGAATGAATTAACCTTTATTTTTATTTATAATACTGTGTGCACATGTACACGCAAATTGACCATTTCCTAACACTTTTTCCTCTTTAAATTGTTGTCAATGCTCCGGCAATATTCTCTCCGTACCCCATTAGCGTAAACCCTCATATTCTTCTCTCTTCCTCCAGCTTATTTGTACATTAATATTCCCAGTTCAGCTTCCTCAACTTCCTTGTTTCAAGGTCCAAAACTTTTAACTCCTAATTTTTACATTAAAATCCCAACTTCAAATTCTCTACCTCTCCATTTTAAGCTTGCAAAGGCTGGAAATATGTTTCTCATCCATTATTACAGCACTTCTTGTCGCACAATTAACCTCCAATGAGACTCTCCACATTTACTTTCTATTCTAAACAAACGTATAATTACTTAAAACTACATACGAAGTAACCTAACTCCAATGATAAACACTTTTTTGCAGTCAACTCGCTTTAGATCTGGAGACAGTCTGGCGTGCAACGACGACCGCAGCAGCAGGCAAGAAATGAAATTCAACAAAAGGCATCGTTACATACGCAAAATACCATTATTGTTTATTTCCAATTTCTCTTACGCATATAAATGTCCTTTACTTGTTTTTACAAACTATATATTTTCCCAATAACACATGATATTTACACGATACATTACTTATATACTTGTGTTATCGCAATCGTTCTACAAAAGTTCTCTTTGAAAATAAAAAAAATATAAATAAACCTAAATGCTTTACTGCTCACACAACTACAGATGTGCTTGAACACTATAGAACTTATACAGGAAAGAGCAACCGTTGTTAGGGGTGTAAAAGACCCGATGCCTCTAAAAGGCACAATTGGTTTTAGGGCCTCGAATATTTTATTTTATGAGCTATAGTAAGGCAAGCTAGCTCTGTCATATAGGATAGAATACCCCGTATATTTCTTTCTCTAACAGTAATTCTTCCCATCTCACCATAAAATACATTCACCTTTTTACTTGGAACTTGGAAGGCCTTGGAAGCATTTTTATGTTGTTAACATTTTTGCTGCCAGTGTTCTAAACATTCAATTCCACTCACCCATTTTCCCATCAAACCCCTTGCATTCTAAATAAGCAGTTGATTAGTAAAATGCCATGGGGGCTAGAATAGAGCGTTTATTTTAATAATCAATACATATCAAAAGCTCCTCCTTGCCAATGACAATCGTATTTAAAACGAAAGGGACTTTTACCATTACAAGAACGTTGATATGTCTCGTATAAAACTTACAATTAGAACTCATTGAAGGCATAGGCGAATCTTTCACGTAAAGTGTTCGTAATATGTAAGTAATTAATAATACGTTTTATAATTTCCATGCCTTGTTTTGCACGGGACATGTTCCAAGAGACTAATATTTTCGCCAGTTACTTTCATACCTGTAAACTTACTTCATTGCAATTTAATTCCCGCTTAAATTATAAATATATATATCTTCCTGTTGATCTTCCTATTTAATAGCGACACAGGTTATAAATAATTATTTTACCCTTCTACAGAGTTGTTAATATCTGGATCAATTTTTTGCGCAGATTTGAAAATACCGTAAGGTCTATGTAACTCAAACCGGTTTTTGTGGATTCACACAGATTTTAAGAACAAGCTCGTAAATTATATAATTCTGCTGTCACAAGTGTAAAAATAAGAGAATTGAATTATTGGGATTTAAATGAAGCCTTGAGAGAGGTAAGAAAAAATATTTGTTCCAGCACACTTACATACATCTATTAAAATGACAATTATTGAACTTTGAATATTCATTATGAATTATGTATACACTTACTTGTGTATGTATGAGAATGAAAGAAAATCATTTAGAATAATTTTTTTGTCAGAGACTTGAAGCCCCAAGTGAAGAGAACAGATGTGGTTATTGTCTGAGGACATTTGAATTAATGTACATGCGTTGATAATGGGGAAGAAACGCCTCTACACCTGTACACGCTGTAGCTACTCCACCGAATCATCTCAGAGGATTCAGTTCCACATCCTTGCCAACAAAAATAGTGAGATAGTTTACTGTCATTCCTGTGACTTTACCGCCTGCACTCCTCTCATCCTCGCAGCACACCGACGGATGAAACATGAGGAGAGAAGACCCAGCAAAAAGAGAACAACTGCTAATAAATTATGTGTTAAACCGAAGGTTACACACCCAAAGTTTCTGACTGCTAAATCAAGAGTTCAAACGATGAGATTCTCCAAGATCAAACCTCAAGCGATAGCTAATAAAATACAGAGGGATCACAATTCAGGCTACCAACAACATCAAAAACCTTTGAAGATCACTTCCCTTGGCACAGCCTCTGTAACTTTAAATTCCATTGGTGACTGGATCAATGAAGACAAGCCCTTCAAATGTTGCTACTGCCCATATAGAAGTGATAGTATGAGTGAGGTCCAAGCTCATTTGAAGATGCATCAGACTGAAAAGAAAGTTGATCCTGTTGACCAGTCACAAGCGCCAAGCACATCTTCAGAATCAGATTGCTCTGAAACTACTGAAGAATTGTCATCCGTTGAGGGAGATGCGGAAACTACCGAATCTGAAGATGAAGAGGCTTATGAGGATAGTGATAATGCTGAAGGTACTCAATGTAATTCGCTTACCGAAGAGTTGTCCGGATCGGAACCTTATCAAGGATCTAATACTTCCTTGTACAGTTGCAGTTTCTGTCCCTATTCAAGTCCTAAGAGGGACCGAGTTAGAAATCATGAGAGGGTTCACACTGGAGAAAGGCCATTCCGCTGTAACTTGTGCGATTATACTGCTACTTGGCAATCAAATTTAAGTGCACATATGCTTCGACATATGAAATCAAATCCTCCAGTTCCAGATTGTTCCAAATATCAAAACCGTACTGCAGGACCGGAGCGGGAGAGGAAATACCTTTGCTCTTATTGCGATCATCGATCTTTCACAAGACAGCATCTCGATCGACATGAGTCAGCTCATCTGAAGGGGACGCTCCGTAAGAAATCACGACTGGAGGTGCTGGACACGCTTCGGGAAAGAAGGCATCCATGTTCTTTCTGCAGCCATCGGTCTTACACTAAACAGGATTTGGATCGGCATGAAGCTGCCTTGCATGAAGGTTACAGAAGAACGAAGGTCCAACCAGAGAAGCCTAGATTTAAATTAAAAGTTCTTCCAGGCATTCGCTCTTCTCGAGAACGACGCTACCAATGCTCTTTTTGTCCTCATCGTTCTTTCCGGCGACATGATTTGGTGAGACATGAACTAATTCATGGGCAAAATCGCCGCTAAGTTTGATTGTTAACGTTTATTCATGCGTATTAATTTTTCAAATATTAATTTGTGTATGAAAGATTTGTACAATCTTTTGTGTGGGGGAGGGGATAACCCAAAAAAACAAAAAATTTAAGAGGATGAAATTCAAGGGGGTCCCTTGCTACAATTTCTAGCATAGATTAAAACTTTATATCGTAAAAAAGTACCTCAGGTTTTTACCCGCCATTTAGACACCGCCTGGAAAAAATATGCTTCAACGCCCCTGACCTCACCGGACTACTGGTTGTGAGTCAGTTATTTGGGGTGCAAAAAGTAGCCTAATAATAATTATTTTGTACTTAATTTTACAAGTTGGGTTGAAAAATTATTTTGGTTTCAATATTTTGATTTGCCAGGTTACAGGAAAAATAATTTTCTATCTTCATTTTCATATCCCCTCCTATGCTGGTCAAAGGTTTCACAATCGATTGTACGTTTTATTTTTTTTTGATCATCCCTTTGGTTTTGGTTGTATTATTTGCCACTCACTATTGAGTATTAATGTCTATTTGGCGCTAGTTCTAATTTCAGCTCCAATGCATTATGTCAGTTCCCATTATAACCTCGAATTCTTTGAGATTTTTTCCGAAAATGTTTTTAAGGTATAGCAATCAAAGTGTTTTTACCAACTTGTATGACTTCCTGTACTATTATTTTCTTACGCCTAAAACTTGTACTTCATGACTACATTTCCTATGTTTTTTAATGTGCAAAAATAAAATAACTTTTAATGCTCATTCCGTGCGGCGTACACTTCCAGAATAAATCCAAATCGCTGTACCACGACGGTTCAAAAATGCCAAATATTCACAGGAAATGCATCTGCCTGAATACATTATGCTTTCCTGAGAAAGATAGATGTATGTTCAAGATCTTTAAGTGTGGAATAAAAAAGTAAGAACTTTGCTCCCAGCTCCTGCAAATTCTAAAATACACCTGTCTTAAATCAGCCCTGCTCACTTAAAAATACTAAAAGTCATACAAGCGTTCAAACGAATGCAGTAAATACGAAATAATTCTTTCAGATTTTTTTTAAATTTCTTGGTATGTAAAAATAGTTATGAACTATCCAATGGTTTCGCTACGGATTATATTTAAATTTACTCCCCAACTTCTCATGCTCTCCACGTGCAGAAATTATCATGATTTTGTCCATTGATGCGTGCAAAAGTTCTAAACCATGTTAAATGTAATTAAGTTAACCATAGCAACTTTTTTATGTCAGTATGCAAGTATTCGCAAATTCAACTACTCTTAAATCTTCGGGGGCGACAGGTGATAGTCTCAATATGCCGTCAATAAATAAAACCTGGTAGAGCGCAATACATAATATTTGCAAGACAGTCGTCGTAAGTTGATTTACGGAGACTTTTTATTATCAAGATGACATACTTTCCGAGATATCTTCCTTATATTTTTCTTTTTTCTGAGTTTCGTCATGAACAAGCCAGAAATATTTAATACAAAAAATAATAATTATGGTCATGACAAATCTAAGTCATTTAGCCTGTAATGCTTTAATACTCAGTGTTCCATTGACGTTCTTATTTTAAGCTTATGAAGTTTGTGTGTTCACTGGGCCTCACTGTACCGTAGTTTGACTTTAATGAAGCGTTATATCTTCTTTGAGGATCAAAAAAGAAGAAATATATCGCAGAAGTATTTTTTATCAATCCTTCTATTCTACAGTTTAAAGTGTACGTTCATAAAACTCATGATATCATCCTACCCACACACTGAACTTACCTACCGGGTAATAAACACAAGGTGCTTGTGAGCATACTGTAACACTTAATTAATGACTTGCAGATTACTCTTTATAGCATCTTTTTTTTGTCCCTTTGGCAATCCAACAAGGTAAATACATACGAGGACAAATATAGAAGATTCGTAAAAATGCATTTTGCAGGTCTTATGCGTAAAGACAGCTAATAGTTCGAGAGACATATTTCCTTATTACTCCTTTGAGCTTCTCATATCATCTCGAAAGTTAAAAAAAAAACTTCGGTGCTTAGCACGGGGTGCTAATTTTTATGAAAGAGCGACTCTTCGGGAAAGCTTGCTTATCTTGTACATCTACCTCTAATTCACCCGAAATATAATTGCGGATGAGTATTGTAGCTGCAAACGGAATGCAAAGTGAAACAACGACCATAAGGCGTAATTGATAATTAATAAATAACGACCATAATTGTTTAATGTGAAAAAGTGGTACGATGATGGTGTTTATTTCGTTGCCACACCAACTCCTGCGTTCATTTTGTACGGCGTTTTGGGAGAACTGGTCAGGTAAAAACAACTCCGGATTTCCATAAACCTCGAGATTCAACTCTTTTATCTGCGTTAAATAATTCTCCCTTTGCATAATTATAGCTTGTTCTTGAGTTATCATGTCAACATCAGCGAGGGCACGAAGACAACACGATTATGACAACAGGTTCTTCACTAAGGCGTCGCCCCTGAAAATGGTCTTAACTCTCGTGCACTGTATACATATATAAAATTACAGATGCAGTAATGCATAGAAACGCCCTTTGATCCGAAATCACTTGGGTTGGCAACGCTAGCATTTAATTCAAATGAGGCAATCCCTTCCTAATTACTTCCATCCCCCTGGTTTATTTTAGCGCAAGAGATAGTTCAGACAGGACTTCACACACACTCATATTTTCATTTGCAGTCCAACCTCTCCCGCGTCTGTACCTCCGAAGGTGTTTATCTCTGTAACCAGTCTATCCAGCTTAAATTATGGTGAGTTTCTTTACCCCGTCCTCTTCCTGCATCTCTTAATTCCCCAAGATATTCCACGAATTATTTCTCTGAGTTATTACTTGGGATCAAGTAATAACTCTTCCTAAATTTACGACCAAGCTATTAACAACATTCCGCAAAAAGTCAGTAATTTGGTGGTGATTAAGTCGTTCCCGGTAAATAAAACAATTTAATAGTTGTAAACTTGAGAATATTTCATTACAGGCGGACGAGAAGAAAGAGAAGAAGAAGTCCAAGAAGAAGGAGAAGACTGAGGGAGAAGAGGCACCGGCGGAGGGTGAAGCTCCTGCTCCTGCAGAGGCTCCAGCAGAGGCTCCTGCAGAGGCTGCAGCTGAAGAACCTGCACCAAAACCTCTGACTCCAGTCGTAACGGTTGAGGAAGATGCTGAAGTTGAAGCTGTGGTGGTAGCTAAGCTTCCAGCTAAAAAGCCTTCTTCTAAAAGGCCTAGCACGAGGGATTCGAAACGGGCCCAGAGGAATACCAGCAATGTTTTCGACCATTTTACGCAGAGAGAGGTCGAGGATTACAAGGCGGTAACGAATTATTCCTTGCTTATCTACAACAAAATTTTACTAATAAAATATCTCTGATACACATCGGCATAAATTTCTGTTTCCCCGTTTGAAATTTTAGAGGTATGCCTACAGTAATATTGGTATAATAATAATGTAGCAAACATGTCAGTCATTTCTGTTGCACAGGCCAAAATTTCAGTGAACATAATCGTAAATGAATGAAATCATAAATGTATTTCTGAATTTGCTAATTAACAGGGATTTCAATTCATGGATATGGACAAAGATGGTATCTTAAGCAAGAGTGATCTGAGAGCCTGTTTGGATTCCATTGGAAACATGTCCAATGAGAAGGAGTTGGACGCCATGATTGCCGAGGCACCGGGACCAATCAATTTCACTCAGATGTTGACCTTGTTCTTCCAAAAGATGACGTCAGGTGTGTCAGATGATGCCATTACTATCTTCAATGCTTTTAGCTGCTACAAGCAGGATCCCCAGGGAAGGTGTGATGCCGAGAAGTAAGATTTTTGAAAAATGTCGCGCCCCATATACTGATGCTAATCTATCCACAAAAAACGTGTGGAGGCCCAAAGTAGATAAAATATAGATGACCGTTATGTCTACAAATACCCCCTGCAGTGACCACCCGTCTATTCTTCTATTTTAGAAATCTACAAATATTTGGTAGATTAAACCGCCATTTTCTGCAATACAAAAAAATCTACTAGAGGTCATTGATTCTTCCACTTCTAATCCACGCTTAAGGGGTCAGCCGACCACTCAATTATCTCCGTTATTATCCGTAACAATTATAGCCGTTCCCCACTTTCTATTTGCATAAATTATCTACTTTGGGCCTCTATACGTTTTTTGTGAATAGATCAGCATGTACAACAAATGCGAGGATTTTAAATTAAATACTACTAAAGATTTTAACTAACTTAACTTTGTTTCTTCCAGATTTCGGGATGTCCTCATCTCCGGCGATGACAGGTTCACCGATGAGGAAGCAGATGCTTGCTTTGAAATCTTTGATGTTGAGGATGGAAAAGTGAATATCGATGCCATCATTGCAATGCTAACGGGAGAGGGCGAGGAATCAGAGGAAGCCTAAAATAAGGTCCGAATCATCCCATCAACTGGAGCAAGCAGAACTAAAGCTAAGCTTTTAGTAAAAGTGGCAACTATTTGACGGAGAACTTCAAGTTCAATCAAAAGGCATATTTTTGCAACCAACAAAAATTCTAAGCATTGTTCCTTGCATTATGATGATGTAATAAACGTGAAGTTAATTCAGTGTTGTTGCCTCCAAAAAGCCTTCCAAATGTTTCTATGTCTCACCCAATGTTTTAACCCAATGTTTAACCATCTTGAAAATATGATTTTTTACCCGGAAGATAAAAAGTTGCCCATAATAATATATCCAATGTGACAGGATATTCACATAGTTAGCTTCCAGCCCAATCCTATTCCAATCCCCATCCAATTCCTGGAAGTTCCAATTCTGTTCACCTAGCAACGATAGGAACATATTATATACTTTTTATAAGCACCTCAGAATTTTTGGCCTTAGACTTGTTTACATACTATTCTCATTTATCTTCTACTAGCTTTGTTAGCAGAAGCCCTCATCTCACATGCTTATTGGTGTTAAACGTAAAACTATAAAGTTGCCCCACTGCGCATGATCCCGCACAAAAGCAAAAGATAATATTTTCACACTATTTGCAAACAATAACCTGTCCTTCATGATTTTTGAAATTCACAGCTAAAATTTAAAAAAAATTTAAGGGGCTTGATAAAACATCCACTTTGATAGAACTCGAGATGAGCAAAATTTCGTGGAAATCGGAGCGCCCTGTCTAAAAAATTCCAAGAATATACCAGACATCCCTCGTAGGTGGTACAATTTATTGCCTTTGTTGGTAATAATTTGTAATTTATGCATTTTTATAACGAGAAAGGATTAAAGATTAAACCAATTTCTGTAGTAAAAATAGTACATTAATCTAATCACTACAAGTGGAAAAAACCAGATTATATTTTTAATAGTATGTCCAATATTAAAGTTTTGCACACCTACGTAAAATGAATTTTAACGTGATCGCTAGCTTACACTGTAATTGCAGCGACCACTTGATAAACATTTCGCTGGAGAGTGGAACTCATGGCGAGCAAGTCAGAAATATATTTCCATAAAGGCAATTGCCAAAAAGACTTTCACTTCAAATTGCTATTTACTAGCCTGGAGATATTTACTAATCTAAATAAATGAATTTTACCTCACCCAAAATAATTTGTACACATTGAAAGGACCAGTGAAGTAAACAAGATAAAT
>JAQFXU010002580.1:0-19947 GCA_034693705.1 Spatulosminthurus flaviceps
AAATATGATTGGAAGAAGCCAAAATCGGATTAATGGTAATTTGCCATGCGCATTAATGACGTCATTATTTCGATAATATTAAAAATTGAATTTTTACAACACTCTAATATTTTGAAAAATTTGACCTTCTTTCAGGCTCAATAAAGTTGGCCACCCTATGATTAGATGGCTTGTTTTCCTGCTCACAACTATTGAGAAGCGGAAAAGTGAAACAATGCAGCAGGAATATGGTTTGCTGCAAAATGCTTTCAATTTCAGTTTATCTTCATATTTATGCGGGCTGCACTTGTAAGATACCAGATTGTCAACCTTTCCGTCCTCATGTTGACACCCTGGGTCAAAAATTTGAGATTAAATTTGGGAGTTAAGGAATTTTTAAGCCAAGACGAATAAGGCTATAGATATAGAATATTATAGCATTGGTATAATTCTATAGCTTTACACCACGTCGAATATTATATGCAAACTATCCTTTGCAATAAACAAAACCAAATAATTTATCTTTATTTATTGAACATTATACAAGTATGGAAAAGTTCACTCATGAGCTGTTTGTCACTAAACTGGTAATTTCTCTGAACGAGGAAAAGCCAATGAACTCCAGGATGAGGAAATTATAAATTAAATCATTGGCAATTAACATGAGACTTTTTACAACCTTTCAGAATCGTCAAGGAAATGACAGAAATCCATCCACTAATACGCTATACATAAGCCCAGAAAACGAAAACGCTGTCCATACTCCATACATATAGGGACCAAGACAAGACCACCTTCCACTTTCGTAGTAAACGACCATATTTTTTCCTTTCCGCTAACTGCCATTAACTCATAAAGGGGTGTAAGTGGTAAAAATATTATGTGTATTTGTGCTCAATGCTTTTTTATGTGAGACTAGAGAAAATCAAATGTACTGTGGTTGATAATTTGACCAACTTGCTGACTTAAGCTTTCCACTAATTGTAAGTACCATTACGACCCTCGAGAGACTCATATCAATCATACTATTAACTCATTCAATTTGAAATGAATTTATGAGCAGAGTTTTTGAAAACCCAAAATACCCTTACAACTGAATAGTTGGAGGGGATTTTTACTATTCTTGGCCTTAAACAAAGTGGTTTATACTCCGATACATACCCGTAGGTCTTGGGGCTGTTCACATAATTCATAACCCTGGTGGGGGTCGGTGGTGGGGGTCACATAGCGTTACGCTCAATACCTACAACATTGGTATATATGCATAATTGCGTTACACGGGGTCGGAGGTGGGTAAAATTGGCTGGATTTTGCGTTATGAATTATGTGAACGGCCCCCTACGGAGTTGAAACAACGCTACTACTCCTGGCCTTCCACAATAGGAAAAAGGTTCTGATTTTAAATTTTTCTCAATTCTTTGCTGATATAGTAACAAATCAAGGCTAATAATACTAGCTATAAGTTTGGGGGCTACGAAGCAAGCTTTTAACAGGATTCTAACGTGAAATGGTTTTTTCACTAATCAAGAGTTTCTATCCTAAACAATCATTCGTGCCTTCGTGCTAATGTATCTGTTTCCCTTAAGCACACTATAGTTTTTGACCATCTACTGATTTTACTGATAGCGGAAACTTACAATAAGGGAGGATACCGCTCTAAAGACAAAGTCAATAAAGACCGGGGTCGATTCTTTTTCCATCACATGGAAATCCCCAACCTTCACAGCCACATTCGCTATGGATATAATTTGTTTCTCAAGAATTTTCGAAACTTTCCCATTACCACCGGAAATCTTATTGCCTTTGCCCAACTCAAGTTTAAGGACCCGGAAATATTCCGGAATTTTAAAGGCTTTCCCACATATTGCAATATAAATTACGACATCGTATACCGCAATAGCCAGAAATATAGTTGCCGCTCCTGGATGATTTGAGTAGGAACGAATGGCTAGGAAAAAGCTAGATATGCAGGACAATAATATGTTTGATTTGAGGATGTACAACGAAGACGAGTACCCGGAATTGAAGATGCCCACAAGCAGTTCAATTCTTTGGCAATCCATAAATCCTTGCTGGATATGTTTCTTCGACTGAATTCGGTTTCTATAGAAACAAACAAATTTTTCATCATGCAATACAAAAATATTTGAAAGTTTAATCCTTGAAAAAAACTTCATCATAAAGTACATACCTAACCAAGTCAACTTTCAATTTGAGCGCATGCCCAGTATTCTCGAAGAACAAGACAATGTTCTCCATATTGAACAGAAACTCTGTAAAGAATAGCTTAAAAACAATTGTCTCTTGTGCAAACAGGACAATGAAG
Organism: Spatulosminthurus flaviceps; assembly: GCA_034693705.1. NCBI lineage: Eukaryota > Metazoa > Arthropoda > Collembola > Symphypleona > Sminthuridae > Spatulosminthurus > Spatulosminthurus flaviceps. Next base: position 2,306 of record JAQFXU010002580.1, read on the forward strand.
GTCATTGGACTTTTCCAATTTTCCGGAAGGAGCTGGTACAAGTGTAGCTTGGTACAGAAAATACTGCACAAGACATTGAAGCCAAATGTTAGTATTGCCCCACCGAGGGGAAGGTACACAGCAAATAATTCTGACGCAGACAATCCTTTCAGATCCTTCACCCCAATTCGTATCTTGTTATTCACATCTGCAAAATTATTGCAGCAGCGTTAAAATGTTGACCTCTTAATAACTTCCTCCTATATCTTGTGCTGTGTTTTCCAAAAACAATTTTACTCACCAGAAATTTTGCGCTCTTTAAATACGAAATTAAAAATTCCAGTAGTAACATCAGCATGTCTGATATTCGTACCCATTGTTGTGATTGTTGTAGCATTCACGACAATAAATAAGAGCTGAAGAGTCAGGTCGTAAATGGTTGCATCATCCGATGATGTTAGAGGAATTATGCAGCCCACACTCAGAAGTGTTCGGAATATTTGATACAAAAATAGAAGCAACCAAAGGCATTTGTGCCTTTTCGGGGCGAGTTTTAAACAAACACCACTCCCATCATTTTGAAATAACTCGAAAGGTATCAACTTCCACTTGGCACAAAACGATATGTACCTCAAATACATTTTAAAAGAGTGAGATGACTCTTCCCTACTGCTGCAAAAAAACAATATTTATTGAAACCTTTCCACAGTATTTACCAAACACAGAACTTTAAACAGTATTACTTTAAGCCTGACTTACTACTCGACCACATCCCATTGTTAGGACGAGATAACTCATCACCACCAAAGCAAGACTGTAAACACCTCAAATCTCAGGCACCAGTAATTGGGTACAGAAATCTGGCAATAGAACCAGGACCTTCGCCTGGGCAAAAATATGAATTCTTGGCCTGGGTAAAGATTTTCGAGCTCTACAAAGAATGGACGAATAGTCGGTCAAATACAAATAACTGGAATAATATCAAATCTAATATTTTCAAAGCTTGGGTGAGTATACTGGAGAAAATGTATCTCTGGCGCGGTCCAGCTCTCACGTAGAAATGTGAGGAGAAAGAATATTCCCGAGCCCGACTCCAAAGCTCAAATTGGGCTTGATTGACTCACTTATCATATTTTTCAACGAAAATTATAAGCAATTTTGCATTATTCGAAATCTTGCAAAATGTGGGAATTTCCAAGAAAATTTGTTTGTCTTTTAATGGGTAATTTAGATCGTAGACGGCTTTTATATGGCTTTAGGCTGTGGAAAATATTTTAATTTCAAATAAGTGACTATATCATCACCTCCTTCAAATGCGGAAGATCCGTTAGACTTATCTCCCTTTTTTGATACCTCTGCCCAATTAAATTATGGCTGGAAGTTTAAAACCATTTGAGATAATTTTTATCCTTTAAACCAGAAAAAGTAAAAATAGTTGAAGAAAAATTATTCAGAGGAAATTAAAATAATTTTAATGAAAATCATACTGTTAATGTCTCTTTCGTTTGACAAAAGTTCAACTCCCCGCATTTTTTCCTCCACGTGCTTTAAAACCGGGGAAAACTGTTTAATTATTAAATTGGCGGCTAATGAAAATTATTTTGAATCAAAAGTCCTCAGTTCCTAGAAATAGGATTTTTAAAATGATAGGATGAGCAATTTTGAGCAGGGCTTTTATCTTTAGCTACCGGTGAGAAAGCTTGTGCAAGTTATATCGGATTTTCTGTAAAGGTAAGGTCTTTTTTTAAGTTGGCTATAATTGACCTTCAATTCAACATGGGGTTAATTAGATTTCCCATAAAAGATATTTGACTTAGTTTTCGCAATCAGTCATTTTAACATTTGAAAAACTATTTATAGGTGATTCATCTTTTCAGCTTATTTTAAATACTTACAGTACTGATCCCAGTCTACTATGAGCGTTCTGCACAAGAAAAGAAAACTGGTTGGATGGTGAGCTGGCATTCTCCAATTACATGCAATATGCAATCTGGTGGGATGGCCTTTTGGACATCTCCGCATGAAATTTTCTCCGGTTATCTAGACGCTATAGTCTTATATAGTCCTGTCGCGGTATATGGCTAATGCCAAGGATATCTTTTCCCATAGCAACTACGATTATTATGATTTTGAAATTCTTACAGTAAGTATGACCAAAATAGTGGGGTTTATACTCGGATTCATACCCCAAGGTCTAACAGAGTTGTGTCAACCATCTTAAGCCTTTATTCAATTCGCGTTACATTTCATTTTCATGACTTTATTAACGAGTTATTCCTAAATCAGTACAAAGTTTCAATTGTTAACCCTATCTATGAGGAATCCCCGAACTGAAGCTGTCAAAGGTCTGAGCAGTTAGGTGAAACTCCCAGTGGGAAAAAAACCCGTTCCTTCCAATTACAAACCACCCCCGTTATTCGAACCCGAGTACGACTCAGACGACCTTCGAATGCATCCGGGTCCATTGCCGCTACGCTAATGGAGCTTGTCAAGTATAATGATAAATACATACTGCTTACATAATAATTGCTACTTAATGCTAATTGTTTTTTACCACGAAAGTGACAATAAAGTAGATGTCACTTACTTAGTGTGTAGTACAATATATGTATCCCTAAAAACTAGACTACCCGAACTCCTAATCTAATAATAAGTAGGCTATGATAACTCCTGCAAATGAAAAGTTTACAATTAACCAAAAGTAATTAAAAGTGAGACAATGGCTCTCAGGACGAAATCTAGAAACACAAGTCCAGATTCCTTCTCCATCGTATGGAACTCCCCCACTTTGATGCCAACGGGACGAATGGCAGCAATTCGCTTTTTCAACCAATTTGAATGTTGATTATCAAAGATCCTCCTCGATCCTCTCATAAATTCCATCTCCAATTTGATGCATTTCATATAATCCTGAATTGAAAATGCTTGACCCACTGCAGATACATAAACTCCACCAACGTAAGCAGAAAGGACAAGTAAAAGTAAAGAAGGGGCTGTGTTCTTTGACAAGCCTCTAATCCCAGCAAAACCGCTCAAAACGGAAATTAGCATGTATGTGACTTTGAAGGTATAAATTAAGGAGGAGTAGCCCAAATTAAAGGTATTGGTTAGGAGCTGCACGGGGATGCAATGCATAACGGATTTTGACATATCGGGACAGTTTGTTTCACCTTTCCTATAAAATTAATCATTACTTCATCTTTTGCTTTGGATATAAAACGAAGATAAAAATTGATTGGAATGAATTCAACTTACCTAAACCTCCAAATCTCTTCACGCAAAAATTTGCTCGTGTTTTCAAAGAAAATGATGGAATTTTCCAGAAATAATAAAGTCACAATTGTAATAACCAGTAGGAGGAGGATTTCCAGTGGGAAAAGTACTAAAAACGTAATCGGATGTTTGAAGAAAGGAGGGAGGAGCTGGAAAATGTGTAGTTTGGTGCAGAATACAGCAACAATAATGTTGTAAACTATCGTAAGAAATAAAAACATGTAGGGAATTGAAATGGCGATGCACTCTCGGAAATTCAATTTGTGGTCCCCTTTAGCCCTTTTCCAATATTTCAGGCTAAATCCTACAAAATATATAAATTCTTTTTTCGGAAAAAGCAAGAAATGATTTGTGTATTTTGTGGTGACATCTTATATGGTTTGAAAAAAGATATTTATGCACTCAAACCTGTCGAATTGGAATTCCATTTGTCCTTTTCAAAGATGAAATTAAAAATCGATGTTGTAATGGACGGAGTCTGGACGAAGGTCTGCCACTGCATTATGACGGTGAGTACGCAAGCAAGCATAAGCAAGTAATGTACGAATAGGTCAAGGGCTGTCACATCCTTTCTCATAGTGGTAGCTTTAATCATCAAGTAATAAATTCCAAGGCAGGTACGAAATACAAAATATGATAGAAACAGTGAGAAAAATCTTCGCCCTCGTTTACTCCCAATTCTTAATTTAACAGGCTCATTGTCCTTTAGGCTGATTTCAAATGGAATCAAATTCCAATCCGTCCCAAATTTTACAAGATGGAGGAAAAGCCTGAGATCCGAAGAAGTCAGCATTTTGAACGTGATAGGTGATGTCCCAGAGCAAAGTAGTTTATCGTGAACACTATTTATGCTAATCTTCCTGCCAGTAATCCATTCATTCATCATTAAATCTCCTTGTAACAAAAGTCTTGCTTTTACGTTGTTTTCTACTTTCCAGTATTGCTCATTTTAGCATTCATAAAAATTCGATTTCCCCATTTTGTACTTTTATATTATTGCATTGCACACTACTGCCAAATCGATTTAAAACGGAACTTCAAATTTGGAAAAAATGAAATCCTGCATTTAACATGTATAAAAGGATTTTTCAATAGCTTTTATCCGAATACAAATTTTTGGAAAATTATTTTGCCCCAGCCCCACCCTAATGGCCACAGCAGGGCCTAACGGAAATTTCTTAAACATGGATTAAACGGGGACACTAGGCCACAACTGCAGGGCGTGAGCAAAAAGTATGCAATGGTATTGCGAATGTAAACATTGAAAAAATATCAGAAAAATATGGAGATTTTTTTGTACTGACCAAGAATTTCACAGAATGCGCTTACAGTGTAAGTATTGTATTAAAGGGACGCTTTGAAATTGCAAAAATGTCCTGGTTGAATGTCAGTTTACAACAAATCAAAATTTTATCGAGCGTAAGGTCCTTGAGCAACCAGAATTATTTATACTCACTCATTCTTTTGTACACTTACCTTGCATTAGTTGTATTGCAGTTCTTTCTTTAACTTCTGTGTTCCCTTTTCTATATTTAAGGATAAGTTTTTGTTATTTTTCTATCCGTAACCAAAAAAAACTTCAAATAAAACTAGGACCATTTCTCATTGAAAAATTTTCCTGACGAAAACTGCTAACCTCAGCATTTTAGAGCTTCCTCGTGCTTGTTTGCATTACTACGGAGTTCATTTCCTATTATTGCAAACTAAAGGCGAAAAGGACAAACGCAAAATACCGGAAACTTTAAATAAAATTATTGACTTATTGATCGCTCATAGCCTCTAATAGAGAAATCAAATCCTCTTTTGAATAAATATTTTCCACGCTCCTGGGAACAATTATATACGTCGTACTAGTAATCGTTTGTTGAAATTCCGGGATTTATATAAAATGATTGCCTTTCTAATCCAAACAAGACCTATAGATTTATTTAAGATGATTTCCATGAACATTTCATTCTCACAGTAAATAAATTCAGCAGCTCGCACACTTGAACTTGTTGGGCGTGGGCACTGCACTGCGGTGCTTATATTTTCCGCAAACGTAGCTTCAGGCAATTTCATATAGAAGGACACATCCCCTATAATTCCAAGCAATTATTCATTATTTCCATAACTCCATCGTTTGAAAATGTTTTTCAAATGACAGAATGCCGGAGAGTAATCTCAAATCAAGGGGCAATAATTATTGAAAATTATGAGTGGTGTGGGATTTACTAGAAGCATTTGGAAAATGATTCCATAGTTAACTCCAAGTACAAGCTTATGTGTTTTACTTTGCTGTTGTCAATTATGGCAATTTTAAGTTTAGAAGTTTTGAACCATTTCCCGGAAATGGCACCCGATTTCTTTAAAAATCTGGGCCGTTAATTTGAATGAGAACTCTCTTATAATTTCCTCAGTGTAAATGCCAAAGCTAGCAATGGGACCTTGGATCATGATAAGTACCGATTTTAACGAGCACAGACTCTTTAAAAAGCTTCCAAATTTTTGCGTAGGCCTTGGTTTGACCGCAATTGGACGGGATAGGCTTGAAATTGGGCAAACTTTAAACAAGTTGATCCCCCACAGCTTCATAATTAATCATATAGTAGGATGGTGCAATATGCAGATTTTGAAAGCTGAAAAAATAAGATTTCAGAATCGGTGCTGATTATTTTCCTTTAGCTGGAATGGTTCAAAAGTTATAGGGAATTAAATGTCGTGGGGGAGAAGTATCAGCGTAAACCTCATGTACAATATAGCAAACAAATTTTGAGAAAAAGGCGATGCTTCCTCCGGCCTTTTTCCAACTACAACTTCCAACCCCTGTAACTTTTGAAGCAAAAGGGTTAGAACAAACATGAGCACAGATTCTGAAAGGAAATATTTTCCGCTTCAAAATAGCACATTTGCAATGTTACGACTATGTCAATATCCAAGCTTTTTGTATTGGGTTAGCCCAAATGGCGGTATTTTAATTGCCACTACTGTACTGTCTATTTAGAAATAGGGGGAATTAAACTTGCACACTGTTCAGGCCACCGTGATTTGTATCACATTGGTATGGTATGTGCGATAGCAAAGATTTGCATACACATTTACAAGTTGTATGCTATGAGTACGGTAGCAAGTAATAGCTGAGTTTTAAAAGCGATCCTAATAGGACAAACTGCTTGAAATATCATCAACTCTCTTAATGGACAGCTGATGAAAATGTTAACGACCTTTAATTGAGACCTCGTTGCCCGATGCGCGGTGATTATTAAAAAAATGCATTTGTATCGCATAATTTATTTTCAGCAACAATGCTCAGCAGACAATTCAAGTACAAGAAAAAAATAAGGCCTTATATGGGAAAGAAATTAACAACTACGCTTGCTCATGAGAAAGGAAACGGAAGCGGATAAAATGATAAGAGATGGAGTCAACAACCATCAACATTTTCACGGCGATCACATGTGAGGGTATTCGGATTCCAGACCAAATCTTCTCCGCCAGAGCCCGCAGGAGCTCCTGGACAAGTTAAGGTACTCTCACGGTCCTGAAGTGTTTCCTTGTCGAAAGGGGCCCGGAAATGGAAAGTTCCAGTGCACTTTTCTTCATCCGACTGCCACCACTCACATGGAGGAATACAGTGTGGATCATTTAGGTACTCCTTCTTGACCGTTTCCGAGAGATTTTTGTAGTAATCACAGGCTCCTCCAAATCCATTGTTAATCTCAGGGTTCCAAAATAGATCCTGCCCACACTTCTTCTTCTCCCACTGTCCCTTACGGCAAACTTGGAACGAAGTACAGTCTCCATCTTGACGACAGTCGTGGTCCTCACACGGGGCAGGGTTATTTCCCTCGCAGCCAGCCTTTTCAGGATAGTCACATATGGGTTTAGCGGGATCTTGCCCTGAGCTTGGAACATAATGAAGTGGCTTCCCGTCATGGCTAATGGCACATTGCATTTCGTAAGCTTCGGTTTGGGCGACGCAAGCAACGTAGTGGGTACATTTTGTCGGATGTGGGTAGTTACCGTCTTCCTTTCCCGAACAGTCGTAGTCGAATCCGGGAGTTCCCTTCGCCCACCAATTCTCATTCAAAATATCTGAAATAGTACAAAAAGCAATTTCATTAGTTTTTCCCGAAATGCCCATAATCATAATAAGATGGACAATAAATAATGTATGGGTTAAATAATTGCTCACTTTTGGTGCTTTTGGTCGTTCCAAGCCCTAGAATGACTGCAAATGTAGCCAAAACCAAAATTGATTTCGAACTCATCATTGAACTGATTTTACAATAACGATTTCAGAAATTTCAGGAAAACAGCTTCTTCTCTTCTTCGCTTTTCACTTGGTTGTGAAGTTTCTCCGAAATATTTGTTGTATTTATACCCATTCGTTTTAATCCGAGTTGTGGACATTTCTTTGAACAATAACAAAGTTTTAAAAACAATTTAATCCTTTAATTCCTCTGAGTGATATCAAGTACTTTTGAGGAGCTCTATTTGCGTCAAATCGATCAATTCAACACCGTTTGGTTACAAGCTTTACCTCCATCAATTCACACACAATGCAGCTTCGATGTAGTGTTAATATGTTAATGACGCATGAATCACGCATTGACGCAAATATGTTCTTGAACTTCTTCCTGCAGCAATTGTTTTCACAATTGCCTCTTCTTGAGATACATATCAAACCTTTGACCGCTTGTGCGAGGACTCCTGCATAGAAAGGGTTAACCATTGAAACTTTGTATGTAACGCCATTGAAGATGGTTGATGACTCTGTTAGACCTGCGGGGTATGAATCGGAGTATAATCCCACATCAAATTTCCTTCAAAATTACGACTTGACATTTCTCCAGAAATTTTTGTAAATCACTGTATGTATTAGACGAGGAGGGATTAACTTAAGGGATGTACTATAGCACATTGACCCGGCCGTTGGCGTTGGTATATGCAGTTTGTATACTTTTGCTTTTCTTCTTTGTTCACATCACAATCAGTGATCATAAAAACAATGTTGGATTAAGTAAGCTTGACAAAGTAAGGGCACGCTCGCCGCTTGTCATACCTTTACGCATTGAACGGAATAAGTGAAATTAATATGACAACTGATAAGTAACTTAGAAAGATTACCTTGTGAATCACGGAAAACTGTTGTTTTTATTTATTACGTACTTGATACATTTTTTTACCTGGATCTGTGAACTTCCGAACATGGCATAGGCTGGAACTTTGAAGCTGTTCATTGTACATTTTGATGCTGACAAATCAAGATAAGCATGATGAATGTATTTGCGTCAAAACTCATTCTCGGACGTAGGATTATTGGCAATGCCGGTACATACTGAAAATTTAAGATATTGAATGCAAATAATTCGGAGGGTATAGCAATTTTAATGCTCAATATAATTATTTAATATTTCTGGTCATTTTCCAGTGCATTTTGTTTTCGTTTATTATTTTGAATCTACGTACATATTTGTGCCCTGAATTTTGATTAAATTGATTTTCAATAATTGCAAGCAAGATCATTTCGAATTGACACCAATACAATTTTGAAATGTAGACAAGTATAAATTTTACAAATATTTCAAGTAGAGGAAAGCTAATTGACTTGCATTAAAAATGCAATTGTTGTCTTAAGGTTGGGTAATTTTAGCACCTTTTGCACATCAGCCCATGATTACTTGAACCGTAGAAATATAAGTGTGGTGGCAATCACCTACAATCTATTTCCTTCGAGAATTATTTCAGCCCTTTTTCTAATGTATGTATATCCATTTTGTTATTTGCAATGAAGAATTGACTGGTCATTTGGCTGCGTTTTCTACACAAAATTTTGGTACATTTTTGGACTGAGGAAATGTAATACTGTCAGAATAATAATCGCTATTCGTAGCGATAAGTGAGGAATAATGTAGATGACGTTGAAGCCACAATGTGAAGCAAAGCCAGTGGTAATAACTTGTCCACGTAACCAAAGTCACCTAATTCTATCTTCACTGACCTGTTTGCTCGTAGAAGTTTTTCCACCCAAATTGGTTTTCTTGAAATTGCTCTCAATTTTTGCAAGGTGAGGCTGGATTCCTCGAAAATTTGAGAAAAGGTCCAGTAAAAGTTTTTCGTTGCAATAATTACTAATCCAGCCAGAAGGGCTGATCTAATGTTCCCATGCAATACAGCAATGAATATGTTTACCACCATTGCTATTATAAGAAACAGTACCATGGAAAACTTCCATTGCGATAACATCTCATTTAGACATTTGATTACAATTGAAATTTGCATGTAAAGATCTGCAATGAATTTCCACGAACCCGCCTTTCCCGCGCTCAAACCAATATTTCTAAAAAGAATTAAAATAAAGTTTGACATTTAAAGCACTCCATTTTTATTAGTACTTAAGTATTCAAAATTACGGATGCTTGCCTGATTTTTTTGAGCACATCCACAAGCGTCTTGACGCACAGATAGAGCGACACCGCTGTAAACGCAAATATGTACGAGGATATAAAGGTCATGTAGCCATGACCCAGAGCAATGAGAAATTTAATTTGGCGAGGGATCTGGTTCTGGGGCTCCAGAATAGACAAAAATAAATCTTGTACGCCAGAGTTTTTCAATACTCCCAAGAATTCCCTCAGGGATATTACGAATACAGCTATAAAGGCACAGCGAAGAACAGCAATCCCATCCTTTTTCTTTATAACCAGATTTTTTTGAAAATTTGCTGAAATTTGCATTTATTCAACATTATTTGACAACAATACTCTACACAACATGTAACTTGTGAGTTATTACAAATAATATCTTACATCGCTCAAAAATTTTCTTCACATTTGTAAGCATGAATTTCCAACTTCCCCAATATTTTATCATGGTGTATTGACCATGGGCCACGACAACGTACCGACTGAACTTGTAGATGAATTGCAGATTTGCTGCAACATCGGGAGCTGTCCCACCAATCAAGCAATTTTTCAGGTGACCAATAACTACATAAATTTGGTAAAAAGCGAGCAGCGCAACATTCACTGAAAAATGAATTTGGCATTTTCTCGTAGCAATGAATTCCATGCAGTTCAAATCCCTATTCCATTTGTAAGGTGTCAAACCTAAAATCCTACCCAAATTAACAAACCTCCCATACAATTTGGACACTCGAAGGGAGAACATCTTTGAAGAAATTCAGGAAAACTTCAAGAGGAAAGAAATTTCCACTGAAGCCTCGGAAAGTGAGTTGAGGATAAAACGCTTGAACCGAGCATTTTCAACGGAAGAGAATTAAGTCGTTTGGGGGATAACTTTGTGGCTACGACAATTGAATGCAATTATTAATCAAAATGATTATTTTGATTGGACTTAGCCAACTACATTAAGCTGAAAATGTTGGGCCATATAGTCATGGCAACTACTATTTGCCGTAAGCTAAAAACTATTTCAACCTTAACCAACAAAACAATTATTGTCACTTAATTGGCGTCATCCTTTAAATTTCCCTAAGTATGCGCAAAGCCCTTATATGACTAGCTGGTTTGGATTATTTAATCGTGGTATTTCTGAAACAAAATGATAGTAAATAACTACCCGCATCATATTTTAATCAGTGTTTACACATAAAAATTCAAAATAAACTTGAAAATTTTGTTTTTTAACTCAGATCTCGGAGCCAGACATGACATTTGTTTTATGTACATAAGGTAAAAAAATTCAAACCATTACAACAAAATGATTGTCACTTAATTGGCGTCATCCTTTAAATTTCCCCAAATAAATGAAAAGCCTGCATATCCGGTTTGGATTATTTCGTCGTGGTAAATAGCAGGGACGTAAGCACTATAGCTTTTCATAACTAAAATGGAGGTGGCTACCCTCGTCATATTTTAATTCATGTTTACGCAACCTTATTCTAGAGAAACTTCAAGAAAGGAATAATTTTCCAACTCAAGTCTAGGGAAGTAAGTTGTGGGTAAAAAGCCTGGGAATGAAATGAGTATTATTATTGCTACGGAGACACTTTCAGTGGAAAAGGATTACTTAATTTGAGCGAAATTTCAGCCTGGAAATGATTTGACATTCGACTTACAGATATTAAAAGAAAATATCGCTTTTGATTGTACCATACATTTTATTAGGCTAAAAATGTTTGGCCATACGGTCATGGCAACCGATATCCATTAGATCAACACAAATTCATGCATACATTTAATAGGCATCGGCCTATTAGATTTTTCTCCATTTATCTCTCAGTTAAGCTTTATAGCTGACCATCTTTTCAAAGCTAGTAGGCCATTTTGGGACTATCACTATACTCGAAGATAAACGAATACCGCTGGGCTGACAAAATGCCTATGGGGAATGGACTAAAGCACCCCTAATGTATAGCTAATTGTAAGTATAGTTTCATAATTGTAATAGATTTGGTTGATTTGGTTGATAGAGGTAAAACGATAAACTCTGTAAGACTTAACGTGATAAAAGTTAAGCGACCAATTTCCACTCTCCATTAATCTAAATGTAATCTTCCGCGTTTTATTCAACTTAGCCTACACAACGTGGACTAAATTAGCCGAAACTTAAATAATACGATAGAATGTTACTCAAATGTACTAGATTGATACGGGTGATTTGATTGAGGAAGTCCTAGTTGCATATTATAGGAGTGTCAGAGTACAATAATTTCTCTATCATAGATAGATATTTCTTGATTTATATTTCTCGAGAACAACTAACCTGGCTTCTGTTATTCAACATTAACAAGTCAGTTGTATCAACAACAATAACATTGCTACCGAACTCACTATGAACTGTAACCCCGAAATTTGAACCAATTTGATAAAATACTTCGGTAAAATTATTTGATTAATTGTCTTGGTAATAGCTCTGTAGTCATTGGATTGAAATTTTTGAAAAATGTTCAATTCGCTAATCCAGTATGCTGGTGTCAAATGACCTGTGACTTTTTCTTCAGCTACTAAAATTTTCCGCCAAATACCATTTCATATTCCATTTGAAATAAAACTTGTAAAGAATAAACCAGTGAAATTATTTATTGGGAGTAAACGTCAAAAAGCGTTTTACTCATTCATTCTATCATATCTAATGCTTCGAGTTTGTCTTGGAATTTATTTCTTAGTGGTTAATGCTACAACTTTAAGGAAAGAGGTCAAAACCGTGGATCGTATCTATTACATTTCGTGATTCTACTCGCGTGTGCCCTCTCGGTCATCATTCAGTGGCAAAAATTTCTCCGGACGCCTTTGACTTTATTAACAATTTTTAATTCCATATTTGAGGGAGATAAATGGAAATCCAAAACGACAGGTATCAAAAGCAACTAAAAAAAACCATGCAAATATTTTTATTTGAGTCGAAGTAATAATAAAACTGAGGAATTTTATTAGCCTTTTAATTTAAAATCAATACAAACTATAATACTTTTACAGGAAATTGGAACAAAACATTTGGGTCATGAGAAAAACGGTTTTGCGCTACATCAACGTACAAATCCTCATTAGTCTCTATAATTTGGGTCACTCCTCATTAATTTTTATTTTCAAAGTCACACTCATGTTAATGTCAATAGTGGCGGGTTTTGCTGGGATCAGAGCCTTTTCCAAGAACTTGGTGCCCTCTTTATTTTTATTTTCTATTTCCGTTTATGTGGACGGGATTTATATATCTGGAGCGAACCTTTTCCATTCAGGATAATTTGAAATGCCTTAAAATGGAAATGGAATTCATGATGGGGTCAAGGAGAGGTTTAGTGGCCGGGACCCGGCCGCCGGGTATCCTAAACGGCTACAAAAACAAATTGTGGCTATACAGCCCGTTGGTGTCAAAGTGGGGCGCTTCCATACAATGGAGAAGGAATCAGCATTAATTTACTTGGATTTCGTCGTCCGAGCCATTGTCACACTTTTAATTACGTTTAGTTAGTTACATGCCACGTATATTTTAGTCCAGTCCTACAAGCAATCGTTTCTTGATGTCACCCTCTAACCTATGGGTTTTGGTTTTACATTTGTTGAGGAAAGTTGATATAGCTTTACGTTGTTGATAAATTGTGACTATAAGCTATAATTTATGCATCACTCACATTCTCCATGCATATATGCAGAAAAATACCCGACACCAGTTCCTTTGATTTTCAAGGAATTGTATTTCATCGAGTTGTGAAAATTAAGTTAATGATGATAGCCAGAATGTGTTTATAAGGTTTTAAATTATACTTTGGAAACTATTACCCTAGAAAAAGACAACTTCCGCTTTAATTTTGTCATTCAAGTCTAGGTGGAAATCATTTGAGCTTAAATAAGGAAAATTTCAAAAAAAAAACATACTATCGAAGTGTGGAAATAAAATTAAACGAAGAAGGAAGGAATGATATTTGGGTGTTGTATTCAGTCCAGTTATAACAAGGAACACAATAGAATTTAAGGTTATTTCCACAGTAATAAAGAGAATGATCGGTTCGATTTCCTTGAAAAGAGTTTTGAGTGTGTTAAGCATATATACCCGGGAATAGCTCACAATGAGATAAGAATGCTCTCATTGTATTTAACTTTAATTACTGAAGCATTTGCTGAGCCTGTGGATAGTTTCACCTACCCCGTATTGCTTTTTTAAAGGATTAGCTTGAACCCGTTGTTAAAACTTACGAAGCATATGAATTTGCGAGAAAAATGTACAGTTGAGGTAAGATAAAAATTAACATGTGGGGTATTTTACCTTGATTTTGATTTAAAGACGTGGAGACACATTTTTACCAGGAAAATCCCAGGAAATGTTTACGACTTGGAAGAGGCCGTTAACCCATACATGGGCAAATAGCTTGTCATGAATATTTGTAATTTTGTAATTTGGGATGTCTCCATCCTTAATTTACATCCTTAAAATCTCAATCATCTTAATTTCGGTTGTTGACAGTTTTGCTGGAATCCGAGGCTTCTCATGAAGCAAGCAGCTGACATCTGAAGTGTGACGCTTTCAAACTAAAAGCGTGGTTAGCCTTTCTATCCCAAACTTACTATCCGAGACTTGGGTGGAAAAATAATGTATTTTCTCGTCAAATCTGTCTTAATTTTTCAAGGATGTTTTCCCTTTCCCTTCCGGTGTGTAGTTTGTACGGGATGTATGTCAATTTTGGTGCACTGTTAGGCTTGACCCCTTACAAATGGAACAAGAATTTGAATCAAATGGAAGTCAATGCTACGAGAAAGCAGAAAGCTTATTTTGCAACAAATTTTGGGATTATGGCTCTTTACCACATCAATGTAGTCATTGGACATCTGACACCTTTCTTGTTTGGGGTCAGAACCATTCCGGATGTAGCTTCAAATCTGGAATAATTCTTTTACAAGTGTGGTCGGTACATGGTCGCGGTCCATGCTCACTTTTTAATGATAAAACATAGGGCGGGCTGGATACCTATTTTCAGATACATGCGGGACATTAAAAATGCGTCCGTGAGAGGTGAGGTAGTTTTTGGAATTAACTTTTGTTAAATAATGTTTGAATAACTTTATGCGTTTCAGGGAATTCCTATGAAAATCGGGTTATTAAGAAAAACGATGGCATCTCCGTTATTTGCTGTGCCTGGATTGCCTTATTCGTTGTAGCACTAAAGGAATTCGTGGGAGTAATGAAAACCCCTGGCGCACAAGATTTGTTCTTGTCTATTTTCGAGATCCAGCATCAATGTCGTGGCCCAGTAAAATTCCTCGTGGGGATTGGGTCGTGGCTACATGATCTTTATATCCTTGTACATACTGCAACATGTTCATATGGCTGTCTCTCTACCTTTCCGTCAAGACGCTGGCGGATGCGCTCAAAACGCTGAGGTAAGTACAAATAACTTTGCCGAGTAATAAAAGCCATGCTCGGCAGGGGTGGGCTGGAAAACATATCTAATTATATTTTAATTCCGTTTAGAAACATCGGGTTGAACGATGGGGAGGATTCTTGGAAAATCATTACAGATCGATACACGCAAATCGTCATTGTAATGATGCGTCTAAATGAGATGCTATCCCAATGGAATTTACGGGTGCAATTATATGTTATGATTTCTCTGGTGGCAAACGCCTTCCTTGCTGTATTGCACGGGAATATTCGATCAGTGCTGGTTAATGGATTTTCATTTGGTCTCATGAAAAGCTACTATGGAGTCTACGCTCAAATTTTCGAGGAATCCAGCTTTATATTGTGGAAGTGGCGAGGAATTACAGGGAAACCGATTTGGGTGAAAAAATATCTAGGAGGAAGCAGGCCAATGAATGTGGAATTAGGTCGGTTTGGTTACGTGGACAAGTCCTTGTCACTAACAATGCTGAATATTGTGACTTCCAATACAGCCGATGTTTGCCTTACATATCGCTATGAATAGCGTTGGATCCCTCGGTGTATGTATGTAAACATTCTTTTGATATGCCATTACCCGGGAACTCGGGGGGATGTTTTCCCTAAAATTCCTATTTTTTTTATTTCCAGGGGTGTGCATGTGCAGGGAGTGTGTTTATTGTATATAGGCGAAGTCTGAACCCCAACTCATGCATGAACTCCGCACACATGTTGAATTTTGTCACGTACTTTTATCCTTGACTCTCATGACTTTGTATATGACAAAGGGATGAAGGAGGGATCTATCCTTTCATTTGCATGACATCTACATAATGCAGCAATTTTCATCGAACGCCGTCGAACGGGTTTGTTTGAAACTCGGGTCTGAAAATATTTTTGCCTGAAAATGTGCTTGGATGATTGTCCAAGACCCGGAAATATTTGTGCACGGAAAATCACTTTGATTTGCATTTATACCTGCAACCCCTTATCAATACCCTTAATATGAGCTATTCCTTGTAAGTTTTCTCTCGCCTTCTCAAAATCTTATCTCAACTTCTAAATGGGTGGTAGAATGTTTATTGAAAGAAAGATTAATATTTATTTACGGATAATTAGTTTATCGGCAGGTGAACGGCTCTTGAGTACTTCCTCTATTAATATCTATATCTAGCCATCTAAGTTTATTGAGCCAATATTCCCATTATTCGATCTTCATAGGTCGGAATATACAAAATTATAATACATAATATCAGAAATCAGAATGATAGGCAAAGTGTTTTCCTGCATTTATCAATCAATTTAGCTTTACCTTCAATCTCTCCATAGCTTGTTCTAGGTCACTGTGACGTTTTTTGGTGTTAGAGCTATAGTAGCATGATTAGTTAGGGATGTTCAAGTGTCAGGCAGTGTGTGACACTTCAACACCCCAAACTAACAGGAAGATAAGTCTAACGGATCTTCCGCATTTGAAGGAGGTGATGAAATAGTCACTTATTTGAAATTAAAATATTTTCCACAACCTAAAGCCATATAAACGGCGTCCTCCATCTAAATTACCCATTAAAAGACATTAATAGGCAACCAATTTTTCTTGGGAATTCCCACATTTTGCAAAATTTCGAATAATGCAAAATTGCTTATAATTTTCGTTGCAATTAAAATATGATAGTCGAGTCAATCAAGCCCAATTTGAGCTTTGGAGTCGGGCTCGGGAATATTCTTTCCCCTCACATTTCTACGTGAGAGCTGGACCGCGACCGCGCCAGAGCTACATTTTCTCCAATGTACTCACCCAAGCTTTGAAAATATTAGATTTGATATTTTTCCGGTTATTTTTATTTGACCGGTTATTCTTTGTAGAGCTCGAAAATCTTTACCCAGGCCATAAAATAATATTTTTGCCCGGGCAAAGGTTCTGGGAGGTTATTCTCAAAAAATATTTACGATATCGCAAGTTCCGATTTCGTAACTAAATGAGACTAAACATTGCAAAAATAGTAACTTTGGACTTGCGATCGAACTTACGATAATTTTTGTTTCGAGAATAAGGCCCCTGGTTCTATTGGCAGATTTCTGTACCCAATTACTGGCGACTGATTGTGAGATTTGACGTGTTTACAGTCGTGCTTTGGTGGTGATGAGTTATCTCGTCCTGACAATGGGTTGTGGTCGAGTAGTAAGTCAGGCTTAAAGTAATACTGTTTAAAGTTCTGTGTTTAGTAAATCAGTATAGTCAAAGGGGAACTTTGCACCGAAGATCTGATTATCAACTCTGATACACGAATTAAATGTGTTGGGCCTGGTGATTTGGTAAAGTATTTAGGAACAACATTCAATAAGAAAATAGTATTTAATGAGGAAAAATTAATAAAAAAGTTTAACGAGCAAATCCAAAGGCTCGTGTCCACTCCTCATTTGAATCCCGATCAAAAATTCAATGTAATAAGGGAATTTATCTGGCCGATTTTGATCTTCCCATTCCAACACGCTCCATTAGGTGAAGTTCCTTCCTCATTTTTGAAAAATGTGGACAAGATTCTGAAGAGTGCGGTTAAAGAAATCCTTCACCT
>JAQFXU010002581.1:0-19942 GCA_034693705.1 Spatulosminthurus flaviceps
CAGACGTCTCTCCTGTAACAATTTTCCTCTCCTCAATCCTTTTTTTTAAATAAGATTTTCATCCGAAAATCATCAGGATATATAATGAATAGGCCGTTTAAATTTGTTAATCGTTGTGAAGTCTTTAATCCTTTGTAGCTTAAGTAATTTCTAATTTTTCCTTAATGTATGGATAGATAGTAGGATTCTTTAAAATGGAGAATGGATGGATGGTAGAATTCAAATATTTGAAATTGCTTATCATTATGGTTCTATGGTTAGCAATTTATGCTTGGTAGTGCATTTAACTACAAAGAAATTTAAGAGTATATAGTTACTAGCCACATGGTTACTACTGCGGTTTCTCAATCTAAATTTACCTAGGGTTCTGAAAGGAAAATCTTAATGTGGGTACATTTGAAAAGTCTGTATTTTAATATGTTCATTATTCTTCTTTGGACGTGTGGATGGTTGTTATTCCATTGTTCCGTTCTTGGCGTTTATCATGATTAGCAATGGAGTAGATTTTTTTTGGTTCGTCAGTCCATGAATGGATGGATGGTGTCAGTTTTGAGAGAAGTGATAAAAATCCAGTAAATATCAGATGCGTTGTATATAGTGACTGATGGAAGTTACTTATGTGCTCTTCGAACACTTTAAGCGCATCAGCCCCATAATTATATTTTCCTGCCTTTTCATTTTTCATGATTATCATCATATTTTTTGATGGTGGTGAAGATGAGTAGAAGGTGCCTTCTGTAATGCTATAAACGATACAGACTTAAAATGAATTTTGGCGTTAGACCTTCAAATACACTTACAATTTGTATACAATACGTTTTTAAAGATGTCTTATGACAGAGGTAGAGAGGATTTTTTTATTCATATGATTTCATATGGGGAGATCAGAGATGCAGTAGCTGATAAAGCCAAAGAGATGCATTATAAGCGGATATGAATGCTAAAGTGCTGTAGCGCTGATGTATCTTGGCTAGTATCATTGTCTGCCTCGTTAAAGAATAAGGTATTGATAGGTAATGAAGATTCCGGAAAAAAGACGTTGACGTCGACTGCATTGTCTAGAAGGTGAATTGTTTCTTGGTGGTAGTGCGTTTCCGTCTTGGCAAATATTTTCCTTACGGATGGATAAAATGCTTTTTTATGTATGGAAGGATGGAGACGTTTACATAGCAGGTACTATGTACGGAGTAATTTTGTATGTATTATTACACAGCACCATAGGATAACTCCTGTCTGTCTACCTTATATAAATACACTTCATATGTATATTAGATTAAAGTACTATATGTGTCCAATAAATGGAGATCAGTAGCTACCATTCTTCTAACTGCTGCTTCTACTTGAAAATTGTTTGTGCTCGATTCAGCGTAAAGATTTAAAGGAATGACGTTTCCTAAACTTTAATCGTAACGATGCTAGGAGTATTTACTAGCTATGTATGAAAGTTTATGAATAGTATAGAGATGTGTTGCAATTTTTATCTATTGTTTATATCCCATACATACTTAAACTTGCACAACGCAACCAACGAACCGCCATGCTGATACTGCTGTTGTAATGCAAAGGGAAAATAAAACGTTGGTATTTAAATATAAA
Organism: Spatulosminthurus flaviceps; assembly: GCA_034693705.1. Lineage (NCBI taxonomy): Eukaryota > Metazoa > Arthropoda > Collembola > Symphypleona > Sminthuridae > Spatulosminthurus > Spatulosminthurus flaviceps. The sequence goes on from JAQFXU010002581.1 coordinate 1,597, forward strand.
TAGCTACATGCATTTGTATTATATACGTGATGCAAGTGAATATGATATCGTGCGTTGAGGAGTATATATATATTGTATTAAATACTACTTCTAAAAATGTCGTATGTAATTACAAATTTATAGTTTTACAGTTAGTTGAGTATGAGTGGGTCTGTTTTGGATGGAAGGCAATAAGACAGTAGTGTCAACGATACAATGGAAGAGAATTTTTGAATCTAAGAAAGCCGTCTTCTTATACACACAACCATAATAATAATTATTTTGTATAGACGGTACAATCATATCATACGAGATTCTATTATATTTGGTGTGTTTGTACTTTACATGCTATCATCTAGTGTATAAATAATGAATTAAAACATTAAAAGGGCAGGCTAATGTGAACGGATTTATTTCATTTCCCTTGGAACTAAATATATAGCGTGCAAATGGTCCTGGAAATTAAAATGATTCCTGGGCTTTTTGTCATAACCCTAAAACATATTCGGGCTGTGCAGACAATCAAACGACATGAGTACATATAATGTATGTGTGGGATTCCTACGTGAGTTTTTATATTTCAGTGTTTTTATAGTGTGCTATATACACTGTAGAATTCACAGAGTTGTAGATGTGGAAATGTAATTACTTGCAATTGTTCCCGCTAGTATTATTATTAGAGTTTGGTGCAGAACCCGACAGTTTTTCTGTGTCCATGGGATATTTCATTCATGTTTACTTTATTTTTATGAATAATTTTGGATGAGTCAGTTGAATGTTCATTGCTAATAAAATGGTGGCATTTACCAAGTTGGAGTTTTGTTGTATGTGTTGTGCCTTTTGTCATATGGGCGTTCCTCTTTAATTCTGAAATTGATATTGTAATAAGGATATACACATTACATGCCGTTTTTGTTTGTAGAAACTTCTAGTCACATATCCTACCTTATAATTTTTAGGTAAAAGTTTTTTTTGTTCCTGAGCCGGAGAACTGAATGCATTTTTGAGATCATAAATTATTATTATTTCTATCTATTGTATCTATAGAAAAGTAAATCTTCAAGGTAGAGACCTTTCATTTTATATCTTTTATCTTACTTCCTAACCACTTTCATTCTTAGTCAGCTTTTATTTTATATTTTGCTATAGCTTCTCTACAACCAGTTGGTTTACTTGTGTATTAATTAACACTACTATAAAGTCATAATGACATACTGATTAAATGATGACTGGATATTATTATGCACGCGCGGCTAGAATCTTTCGTGTTTTTTTGAAATACTTCTGTATGTTATAATTATCTATTTCGAAGGTATTAAATATGGTGGAAGTTCTGATGTAATTTTTAATATAGCGTGTGTGTGTGTTTGGGATTCTTGCTGTATTATTTTCCTAACGTATGTAGTAATAATGTGCATGCAAACCTTTACTTACTATTTTTCCTTATTACTCTTCTTTACTTTAGGACTTTGGCAGGGTCTGTGGATGATGATGATGATGATGATATTAAGAAACTTTTTGGATGGGAAATCCGTACACATTTTTTGAAAAACTATTTCGACAGCGGTCAAATATTACAGTCATATACATGCATACTTACTGCATACGTTCTTTGTACAGAACCTCTCACAAACCTCCGTATGTAGCAGGGACCATTAAATTGAATATTTAAGAAGGTCGCGTCAAATTACCTACAAAATAGTTTCTAAATTGATCTTGCAAGGTCAGAGATGGAAATTCTGATAGAATGTTAATTAAATGTGAACATGGAAATGGCATGAAGCCATGCACGCAAAATTCCTGTTATTTGCTTATAACAACCATGTGTTGTATAAATGTGATAGTATAAAGTAGGATTCATACATTAATTTTGTTGCCGGAATATGAAGAGAGCTCGATTAAAAGACAATAGATGACTTTGTACAAGGAGACAAAATATTAAAAGAGGAAATCAAATTCTTTCTTACTATATTTACGTTCGAAAAGCATGGGTTTTTTATTGAAATCAAGTATATTGGTTTAAACTTGAATACGTTGGTTTGAAAAAAAGGATCTGTCGTGAGAAGGCACGGGAGACTCATGAAAAAGTAAGTCGATGTTCTTGGTTGACTAGGCACGAGTTTCCCTGCCGTTGTTGTGTCCTCACACCATACTACAACCAACAGAAAAGCAATGCAATGGTTGCTGTAACTCCCCGTAATTACATTTAAAAGATCCAATGACTTCATATGCGAAGGATTTTTCCTGTGTAATTGTAATGTATATGTATTTATTCTGGAATATATAATAATGTGTCTGCAGAGTTCGCCACGTGACAAATGTATAATTTTGAGTCCATCCTTTTGCATGTATCATGAAAATGTGCAGGTTTTTAGGATTGCTCCATTCGGCGTCACCGTGTCACGTTTATTGACTTTGGTCTGAATGACTGAAAGCTCATTGTGTAGCTATAGGTTTGCATTAGAGTTGGGAGGTTTTTAAATTAGCCATTGAAGGCATTTGACAAGGTTTGCAAATCTTTTTACGTAGAGTAAAGCAATGGTAAGGCGGGAGTGAAGGAAGGTTTTTCTTTATTTTTGCCTAAGGTGTACATCGAAGGCTTGATATAGTTAAGGTCGTCTATGGATGCAGGTATTATTATTATAGTGTGTACACATGCATTGTATTAGAGCATGAATTAAGGAGGATAGTAATAAAATGTATAGCTGTGATACAGATGAAATAGTGAGTGCTTATATAACGTTGAACGTAGATACTTCCCTTTGATTTTGATGAATTGTCTCATGTGTTAGTGATATTGATCCTGTTGGACTTATTACATGGGCTTTCGCATTACTGATATCTACTACTACTAGTGATGTACGTATATATGAGTGGTTTGGAGCCAGTTGCATGATGTTCAGGTTTTTCGACAACATTCTGTGTAGTACTAAATAATAGGGTGGGACTGTCAAGGGAATAGTTTTATGCACATAGGAAGACCTAAATTTTTTTTTTTTTTTGCGATCGAATTTGTGGTGACAGGAGGTATTTTTACAGAACGATCCTGTAGTGCAGCAGAGTAGATAGTAGTAGAACGTTTACAACTATCCTTGGTATATAGTATATACTTGGACGAAAATCCATACCGTAGCCACAGGAAACATGAATTAGCCAGGATTACCGAGAGTAAGTAGCAGTAAGGCTTTTTTTATGTGCAAAGTATTCCCGAAGCCTAAGGCAGTACACCTGACGAAGTGACGATGTTATAGTACTGCAATGATTTTGATCTTACTTACTTAGTACATACCACTATACCATAGAAAACATATACCCTAGAAAACCATGTGTACGATCTCTCGAAGATGCAGAGGATTATTTGTTGTATTTAGCTCACTTATAGCTACTCTTGTCAGTCCCAGATGAGAGGAAACAGGTCGGAGCAAATTGATCGTGTCATGATCGACATGAACATTGTTTTCTTCTTTTGCAAGAAGAGAGAAAAAACCTTTGTGATGCAGTGGCTTTGCTTTACTTTTTTCACACAAGGAATGGAATTCCATGCGTTTTGCTTTATTATGGCACCTCTCCTTCTGTCGGGATACATTGTTATCATTTGGGTACATGGAGCAGCGTCCACTTGCACCTCAGCCCATCCATTTGTTTTGTTGAGAGAGTCTTTGGATTTTAAAAAGATTTTTCTTCATTACTGTTGTTACATGTTGAACATTGTAATTATGAGGTGTAGGGAATGAATTGTTGCAACATGTAACTATGTAACCATCAAATTACATGCAAGAGAAAGAGGAAGAAAGATGATGATGGCGATGCGATGGCATGGCACTATATAGTTGTTGTGGAAGCAGATTGTATGCCAATACATATACCAAAGCAAGGATTGGGTGGTAGCTGCTAACCTAACCCTTATTCCCATGGTATTTTCCTAATAAGCAGTAATTAGTTCTGATTTCTCTAGTATTCTTCCGTATTCCATACAAACAATGTAGCAGCAACGTCCACGGTGCTTCTTTTATAATAATAATTGAAGGGAATATACATAAAGTGTACGAATCATTTACCATAAACCAAACCCCAAATGTATTTTTCCACTCTGTTTACAGAATATTCGAAACTTTTTAATCTGTCAATGAATTTAAAAGAATTAGCAGTGTCACGGTGGTATTAGACTGATCCAAAGTATTATAATGTGATCATGATTAAAATGTTTAGAGTTTAGACGATAGCTTCATATATGTCAAGCAAATTAGTATTTCAAGTGAGTTTTACATTCAAGTGAAGGAAAATCAGGTGATGAGTGTAAATTTTAAAAGGGGATTATCAATTATGTGTATATTTAGTATATATGTAGAGGGAAATAATTTCCTTTAAGAGGGAGCAGACGTCGTTAATAGTATTTGTTGTGTAAAGCTTGAGGCTAGTGAGTACTTACTTACTAATGACTAATGCTTGGTTTTCTTGTTGTCTAATGGTACTACGTGGCAAGGATTATCTGGTTCCCACGTGGAATTAACGTGTAAACAACATGTGTGCAAATATCTTACATATGGAGAGTTTGAAGGAGGAAATCCCCAGCCAGGATGAAAGAAAAGATAATCGGGAATTTATTCCCATTTAAATAGCATATTCTGTATGTAGTGAATTCTCTCTATATAGTGGTATTATAATAATGAGGGAACTTCAAAGTTATCAGCTATCTTAGAAGTTGCAATTTCCGTTTTAAAAACATGTGTTATCGCGGACATTTTGCTTCAAGTATTTTATAAAAGTAATCTGGAGTATTGTTTAACGGTTGTTGGTGTAATAGTAGGTGCAGTAATGTGCAGTCGTAAGTACATGATTTTCTAAAGCGGACTATTGAGTGAGTTGTAATTTCTTCTGCTACTGCTGCAGCATATCCTGTATACCTGTACATTGTAAAAGGAGCTATTTCCTAATGTTACCCTTATTGAAGATAGCTCCTTTTTGAATTTAGCCGGCGATATACATGAGATTTAAAACCAATGAGAAGACCTCTTTAAGGATCTTGATAAGCTCATTTAAATTCTACACACACACACGTGTGTGTGTGTTGCACATAAGGGCTATTGGTTTCTTGACTATGGTGTTTAAAATGTTTACTGTGTCAGTCACAAGAAGAAGTGATGTACAAATAATCACCTTTGCAAGAGCGCTACTCACTTAAATCTCCATTCGATTGCACATGACATGCATATAACCATTCCCAAAGTAAACAGTACATGACGACCAAAGTTTTGCTCTTTTTTGGGTTGTGACTTTGTCATCAGCAGCAGTACCACTATACCAGAGCTCGAAAAAGGAGTCGTATCCTTTAGCCTATAAGCTCCGTTATGTAGTTATGTTTAACACGTCAAAGTCACCTAATTTGCTAAAAGCAAGTTGAAAGCAAAAGATTACCACGTGACGGTTTGTATTTATGGTAATAAAAACATGTTACGTACTTGTAAATGTGAAAAAGATCAAAGTTACCAGGAGCTTAGCTAAAAATTTGATTCCTCATCTTGAAATCAATGGATTTCATCCAAAAGGTTTGGAAAGCTCATTTATTTTTAAGTAATGTAGTCATGTGTCTGTTAATTTAATTACTATGTAGCCTGTTGTATGTACAGTGTAGGCTGTAAGAAGAGACCGGAGATCCTGCATGATGGAGATTGCGGTGGTGGGAAAAGGAGGCATGTAAAATGCATGTAGGGGGAAGATATTTTAATTCATTTGTTGGGAGGCACAGCAATAATGATGGATTACGTTGCTTAAGAAATTTGAAGCCCTTAGTGAGTGATAGAAGCAGTTATTAAGGATTTTTCTTGATAAATGTACACTTTACATATATCTTACGCAATGACTAATTACGTTGATTTTTCATAGCAGCATATGGATGTGACATCATGGATGTGTGGGATAAAGTATACATTGACAATATTTTATTTCGTTTGAGGATATAGCTTAGAATGTGTTAAATATCATAAGATGAAGGCTCGAGAGATAAAATTTTCATTGAGTGTTTTTGTCTTTTTTCTCACAGTAATTTTATCTGGCTCTGGCTCTAAATAGATTGTAACTCTTTATGGTAAATAAATGTACATATGCGTAGTTGTTAATAGTGACTACAAGGATGTAAACTTGTGGGAACGAATCTAGATCTCTCTTTTAGGGATAGTCATCATGAGTATGTAAGTAGGAGCAGGAATTTTGACGTGAAATCGCTCAAGACCACAAAATAATGGATAATTACTTAAGCTTGGAATCTCTTTGAGGAAATTCGATTGTTGAGAAGAAAACTCTAACGTGAGAATTTGTCTCTCAAACGTATTACTTGATTGTAGTGGAAAATGGTGTGTGTGGTAAAAGTGCTCCACTATATAGCTATGTATATACGTAAAGATTGTTGATGGCGCTAGGGACTATACGTGCATATGTAAGATCGTAACATGGTCCCTTTTTAAAGAATTGGTGCAAAACTTCTCTTGGTGATCTACTCATCTACTACTGTTTCACGTCATCATCATCATTACGATCATAAAAAAAGTGACAATACTTTTGGGAAGGAAGGAGATATAAAAGTAAAAAGAACAAGAGACTTATTCATATATATGGATACAGCTATACGTACAAAACGTAGTGGATGTTGAGCTCATGTACATATGCCTTAGACAATGGTTTGAGGAATACTGTCGTGTATAACAAGAAATGACTATTTCAGTCTTTCAAAACTTAGGTCTATTAAAATTAGGTATTTTTTATTATTCATTCAGTTTAAAAAAAAAGTGAGTCAGTTTTCACAAGAAGTGACATTTTAGCAATATTTGGATGGTGTAAACGTTGAGTGAAATCAGGATAGAAAAAATTAATTGCAATTTGCTTCGTTGTGTAAATTTTATGAATTTTATGTTCGTTCACAAGTTTTATTAGTATGTCCTTATCACTACGAGTGACTTCCGTGAGTAAACTAGATCTCCCATGTTTGTGTATGTAGATATACTTAAGTGGTAAGTCACATATTGTATCGGCGTATCTTATTCATTACACGCTCTCAAGGCAAGTAAAGTGTACTTGGCTTATGCAATTCGCACACAACAGGTACACCATACGTTAAACTTATACGTATGAGGATGACGTTTTCGTTGTAGAATTTCAAGTCAAAAATTCTAATGGTTATAAGAGCCTTGTGCATTGTATATAGGAAGGAAGTTTGAGTGAAGCCCCACTTTTGAAAGGAAATTTCTTCCCTATATTTAAGTTTTTTTTCCATGTTTTGTTTTCTTCATATACGGCGATCTTAATTATTGTAATGAGAAAAACAGTTTTTTAACTTAAAGAACGATTACTTGAATTTTTTTCGTTTACTTACATAATAGAGAGATTTATGTGGGGATCTTACAGATTTTCGTAATATACTTGGTAAATTTTTTATTAGGTCCTGATTATTTGATTGCTATGCATTCGTCATGGGTGTTTCGTAATGGTGGGTGTACGTGTTGATGTGTATGTATTTTGAATGAAAATGATTGTAAATATGAATTTATCGCATTACGCTGAAAGTTTTTGGTAATAAAAGATCTATTAATTTCAAGCGTATATTTTTCAGCCTTATTTTTGCCTTATTTTTGCCTTATTTCTGCTCTAGCTGAGAGCTCCAGGTGTAAATATAGAAGAGGTAGCTGTATTTCTTGAGCGTATGCATGCTTATGGTGAGTAAACTATTTGACAACAGACTCTGTTAGCTTGAATGACGGTTCAAAAACCGTATGTGTATTTGTGTGATGTGTATTTTTATGTAGAACTCTTCCTTGACGGTTAGTTGGTTTGGTTTCCTTTGATTTTATAGTCCAAACCTTGGTTTTGTTTTGTCGACCATAGAGGAGCGGAGGGGGTAATCAAGCAAAATATGTATGGGCTGTAAATGTTAGACATATTCACATGTATATTGTACTGTAAATAAGTAAATAAGTAAACAAGGTATTTAGAAGCGAGTCTCGTTGATGTTTATGTAGGAATTCACTGGTGGAATTGTTGTCTCTAAATGTAACATTCCTGGTGCTTAAAGTCCTGTACACATTGAATGCAGGCATTATTATTACAACTCAGTAAAGTCTTCGTCCTTTGCTTCTCGTATATAGTATAGTTTGTTCAGTATTTTTGTCATGTTCTCTCGGCTAGCATGTACATGTTTGGCTGCTTGGCATGGCACACTTAGACTCAAGTCCAGCCATTTTTCTCAAAATAATGACCATTTTAATGCTTCACTTTTCCCCTCTTCTTCAGTTTCTTTTCCATAGCAGCGTTGTATAGTTGATCATATAAATTTCGCTTGTTTATTTAGCTCCTACTACAATTTCTCTAGTATATTTATGCTACTATATTGTATGTTCTTTTTCTCTATTCATTTGGAATCAAACAGGATTTATTTTTGTAGGAGAAGGAAATGAAAAATTTGAGAGAAGGCAGTTAGTTGGAAGATATTTTAAGGAAATAAAAGGAGCTGGGATTATTTTAGGGAGAGGAATTTTCGGTACTATTATTACAATATATTTGAGTGACTTAGTATTAGCACGTCGTGACAGTTAGTAGTGGGAGAAATTTTCTAATTGGCCCCTACAATATGTAATAATATGTTGACACAAGGTTATTTAGTTCTAATTGAAAATTAAGGATTTTTGTACTTACACAGTATAAAGCTTTAATTAAGTTAGGGAGAGGTAAAAGTCTGGATATAGTTACTACGGTTTAAGTAAATAATTAATATGGTAGAATAGAACTGCTTGTAATTGAGCTTGGAGTATGGTAATGTACTTACATAGTGTGTAGATAAGTACGTGTACATATACATACAAATGTAGTTTTGTGTGGACGACAATAATTAGATGGCTTTATGGTTGGATATATGGGCACTTCTTTTAATGTAGAGGATGTATCTGTATAAGCTGGGCTAGCTTTTTGGAAACGAGATTCAGAGAGAGAGAGAGAGAGAAGCGAGAGAAAGACGTGACGATGGTCTGTATGATTTCCTTTTGAGGCGAAATTATTGCTGTTCATGGCATTAAATGTAAGGCCAGGTTGGTTGGATGACATGGCCTGCCCACATAGTGTGCATATTATTAATTTGATACTCTACCTTGCAAGTTTTCTGAAGTCTTGACTTCATATGGACGGAGATGAGATGATGATGATGATGATGAGTGAAAGTATTAGTCTATATGTAGGGTCCTGTAATTTACGAAGAATTCTAGAGTTAAAACACTGTATAATAGAGGGGAAGAATGGAGTAGAGTACAGGGCTCTATCCTTTGGTACATCAAATCTGTGTATAGTATATGTAGAATTGGAGGGTGTGTTTAGAGACTGCTCTTTCTGTTCTGAAGATAATACACTTCTTTTTTTCCGATTGAGAGCTCCATTGAATTTGAGACCTGTGCACAGTCAAGGAAAGTTCTCACAAGAAGAGGTGTGTTGTAAACGTCTGCTATTTTCTTTTTGGCAAAGAGGCTATTTGCACCATCCCAAATTTTTTTCTCAAGCTTTCAACAAGTACATATTAATTTATATAAAAACATTCAGCTTATTCGGAATATTTTAGCATTAAAAAAATATTCACGAGAATTATTGGAACTGATCCAGATTTTCTTTAATAATTACTATATAGCACTTCATGTGCCATCTCTATGATTTTTTCTCCTCCTTGACTTAAGTCAGTTGAGTTGTATTTATTTGAACGGAAATTCTGTAAAACTCTGGGCTACTCATGTCAAGACACACATATATATCTTTTAAACCGTAAGGTTCATGTGTTGTAGAGGTTGAAAGTAAACGCCTTGATGCAATTATTTACTATATACATTATTTCAAAATGTTATTCAGTGGCTGAAGTTGTATATTCTATTCTCAAGTGATATTGACACATCAAATTGACTCTACACCACACATTACGGTAGTTGTTCCTCTCTGAAGATTCAAATTCAAGATGCTGATTGAGTATTCATAGAAACTGGGAACTGAGCAAAGGTCTTCGTTTGAGTCTCGTGTTTTTTATTGTGTATATAGTGTTTGTTGTGTGGAATTATTCTGCGAACTTTTTACTGTTGGTTTCTTCTTGCTGTTGTTGTCGTTGTCGTCGTTTTTTCTTGTTCCGAGGTGGGAAGGGAAAGATTTTTTTTGAGAAGGAACCAGAGAGCATGGAAAATAATATTATTGTGTTCGCGAAAACTGTCAAATCTTCAGAGTTGTGATTGTGTTTGAAAGGAGATTTAGGTTGATAGTTTTTAGCTTTAGCCGAATTGTAGAAATACAATCATTTTTGAGTTGACTATATACTTGTACTTTCTGAGGCGTTGGAAGAGTTGTTTCTACCCCGTATATATATATGCACGTATATATTTGAGAAGATTGTAATAATATTTGTGCTGATTTTGTGGATTTTATTTCCTTCTTTTATATGGTTTTAGGCTGATACGGTAATAGTGTGTAGGACATGACAAGTAACCTAAGGCCATATACCTTTTGACGGATTTATCTGTTTTATAGTTTCCTACAGATATAATTTTTTTGGGACGAAGGGGAGCTTTTTTTCCCCTTCGATTCGTTTCCGTTTCTATGTGTGTAAAGAAATACCAGATCTTTTTATAGCTTTATTCCTTGGGTAGAGTTAAGTATTATTTTGGAGAAGAAACCTCTGTTCATGGTGCTTGATCTGGGTTAACTTCATATGGACATGTGCACCCTTGTGCAGTATCATTTGTTTACATTTTGAAGGTTAGACTTGTCAGATGATGGTGTCATATAGGGAACAATATATTACGTGAGTATCTAATCTACTTGGATGTCAAATTGATGTTACACTAAGTTGAGCAGGACCTATCTCATCTGCCGTGTCATCCGAAAGTCATGCTTACTCCCGTTCTTCGCTCAGTCATTATAATTGGTTCTTCAAAATTACATGACAGTTCCATTCAAGGGATTTCTTCTCTTCAAAAACATGTGCATTTATTTTCGTTTGATGGTATTTTATTCCCTGCATCTACGATTGTAAAAAAGAAGGTGTATGTTTTAATTTGAGACGTCATTCCTACCCTCACATGTGAAACTTGTGCTGTTCTACCGATTTTACCCTGAATGAAATTTCAGCTAGCTACGGTTCGCAGTGATGTAGTAAGTTTCTTTTTTATCCTTTATTTTTTTTAAAATTGTAATGAATTCTAAATGCACTATAATATAAGGACGGAAGCGGTGTAGTTTCTTTAGTAGAAAAACAGTGCGTTCGCTTTTCTACTGAATTTTGCAAATGTTTTAAAATCATATAAAAGGAGGTAGATCATTTTGTTTTGATGTAGCTTCATTTTGGTTTATGTTCGTAACTAGGGTTTAAAATTTTTTGAGAAACTGTACAAGCTTGGTTGTTTTGTATGAGAAGAGAGGATTCCGTAACATAGAGCCATTAGCGATTACCCACAAATTTTGAATGTACATGCAATTACGTTTCGTTGTAAAATGCCTACTGACTACTACTTACTATATGGCTCCAAGGAAGGATTCGGAACCAGGAAGCAGTTGCTCAGCTTAGTCAGAGATGTAGAAGAAACCAAACCTTTACTACCTGTTTACACAAACGATAAGGTTCGGATAATCACTTGGCTTGTACGACAGTGGGAAATAAAAGCCTCATCAAGTAAAAAAAAATGTTAAGGCATTGTATGGTTATGGTTGCGGAGTGTTCTCAAATAAATAGCATGTAGTACTCTAGTACAGAGCTGCTATTGAATCACATGACAATTATTATAAACTTGCTTTACTATTGATGTGGACTGTCTTCTTTGAGCTTTTAACCAGAGAGTGAGAGAGAGAGAAACATTATCTCTGAATGACATTTTCGAATTTTTTTGTTTTGGAAATGGTTTTGGTTTATGGGTTTTATGGGCGGGAAAAAAACTTGGAACAATGGTCTTTTTAATCATGCATGTTGAGTTTTCTATGGTAAAAAAAGCGGTGGTGGAGTTCTGAGAGTACTTGTAAGTTACATTTGGCTTTATGTATCAGTGTGTATATACTCTCTTTGAACGTGTGGTTTTTTGAAAAAAAGTTTACGTTTCATTTCCTGCATAGAACTATCCTACAAGCTAGGACTTGTCAATGATGTGGTTGTTTTAGCCAAGTGAGAAATGTCAGTTTGGAAGTTACATATACAGTGAGTGAATTGGAAGATGTGGGAAAAATATACAGGCTTATATAGGATTTACATTTGACAAAATTTGAGTTCACATGAATTTGGATTAGTGCACACGTACTGGGAGTGAATGAGTCGGTTTTTACTACCTGAATACATGTATGTATATGATATTTTTAAGTATTTATATATAAAAACAATTATATCTGTGCATACCGACATGATGCATGTTTAAATCTATACTGTGTGGATAATATGTTTTCACAAACATTTATGGTAAGAATTGGGCCAGTTTGGGAAATATACGCACGTGTGCCTATTTCACTTATGGATGATGGTTAGGAGCAAGCTGAAAGTATGACAAGTATCCAAAGCCTTATTGCATTTAAACAATTTCTTTAAATTTCAATTTACCAACAAGAAAAGTTTCTTGGTATTTTTTTTGCTTCTTCTGTCACTGCTAAGCAAGTAAATACCATTGAATAGTAGGAATTGATCGTTTGATTACTGAACATATAATAATGCTGAACCTCACTCGTGGAGCTAGAGTTCTAAGTATGTGGTTTTTAAAGTATGTTAATATTTATATATGGGACTATAAGTTATGAAACCAGTAATTCCAAGTAAGTTTGAAATGTCTGCAGATATGGTTGACTGAGTGATGGCGTGGTTTGTTTCTGTATAGTATTCTGTCATCAATTCTGTCATTCCGTAGGATATAGTTTAGTTACTTGTTAAAATAAACCTCGATTCTTTTTTTCGTTCTATATCTCTGTCTCTCTCTCACTTGCAATTAAATTATACCTTCGAAAAGCTCCTATAAAATCATTGACTAAAAGAGTCAACTTGAGTTAGTCACTCACACATGTCAGAACCAGTATAATGCTTTGAAGGTTGTAGGATTTTTCCCACATTGAACACATAAAAATTGAATGGGAGATCCCAAGATTGGCGTGCCCAATCTTTCTCCTTTTAAATAGGCACCCATTTCAGAAGTGAGTGTTTTTTTCAGGAGATTAGGAAAACAAACAGCCATGGGACAGAAAAGGTAGGATTTTATATGTAATTTACAGCAAACAAATCAAAAGCCATTCTCATTGTGTGCTCTCTTTGTGCCTTACCTGCATCATCTCTATTCTATATAAATTCCACGAATAGATCTCTTATAAATGATCCAACGCCTTTTGTGTAAATCCTCTGTAGTCTTTTTTAAGCATGTGTATATACATGCGAAGGATGTGTTCTGAGCATTTCTCCCTTTAAGAACTGTATATTCTTCTCTTCTCAATGGTTCTCAGAATTGACTCGACTAGTCACATTGATGTGACTGCAATTTTGTATCTTTTGATGTGTCCTATGTATTTATCTAGAGATTTTGAAAAAAAACTCCTATGAAATGTATCATTATTATTGAATCTTTGAAGTCGCTGAGTGAGACTTTTGTATTGTTAGTATGTTAAAAAATTTAAAATGTGTTTTGTTGACAGAAGAGTAGGTTTGGAAAAAACACTCTTTTGTTTACCTTATGCCTTCGTCCGCAAAGTGACTTGTTTATTTAGCAAAATCCTAAACTATAAATAATGGTTTTGATAATTGAAGCTCTAGTTTCTCGAGCCTTGAACATTTGTTTGCATTTTGATGGGTATTAGATGTGTTGTAGCACCTGTACAAAATCATTGACACGCGCCCCTTCATGGCTTTTTCTCAAACCTCAGTTAGAATAGATATAACCTGTCTTTATAAGTTTTATAACTGGATCATCATAAAATAAATAACGGAGCTAATAATGGAAGGGAGTGAGAGGGAGGGAGAGCATTGAGTAGTTTTGGTGTTGGGTTGATGTGTTATAATTTCTATATCCTATTTAAGAGCAATATCAGTTTTCACAAGGAAATTGATCCTGATAATTAATAATGATTAACGGCTTTTTCCTGAATGAATGAGGGTTTTGGATTTGAGAGATGTTCCTTCCGGAGTTTTAACTACGGTGTAGCTTGAAAAAAATAAATTTCTACCTATAAATCAAGGGAGGTGTATCGTAAAAATGAAGTATTTTTAGCGTTTTTAATGGGAGGCTGATGTGTGTTGGATCCAACTAATTTACGAAGGTTCAATTTGAATTTTTCTGGCTTCTTTCCTCTGATGATGAGAGTAAGTCTCCGTGTATAATAATAGCATGAACCTTGTGAATCATAAAATTTTATGGTTCACTTTCACAAATTCTTCTTCAGAACTATTCAGAAGCTGCACATAAGGATGATACTAAGGGTTTCGCAGATCCCATCATTATTTTTGTGTACTTACTGGATGTTCTGCCTTGGAGTGTTGTTTGGTAAAGGTGTGTATATATATGTATAAATATTATACTTAAATCTGTGTAGTAACGTGTTTGGTATATGGAGATATGCATACATATATACTAATTGTAGGATTAGTACTCACTTAAAGTGCTACATCCTCCCTTCGGTGAACATAGATCTTATGCTATTAGTTGGTTAACAGTGGACAGAATTAAACGCTTTTCATTATACAGCCTTTTAAATGATTAGCCTATGATGTTGTTATGAATGGATCCAGGGACCGAAACCGTGGAACGAACAGATTAATAGTATTGAATGGATGGGAAAATGAGGTTGATAATTATATCAGTCATAGTCATCTCTCTCTCTCTCACTCACTCACTCCTCTCCCCATAGTCACAGGAATCATAATTGTATTCATAATCCTTTAAAGAACATATGGGTGGATCGTGAGGGTCGGCAATTTTTCCAATTGGAATTAAGTATTTATCAAAACTGAAAGATTTTTTGACCACAAGAGTTTTATTTGTACTTTCTAATAAGTTTCGGCTTACTTTTATTTTACTCTTCTTGCCAAACCAAATTTTGTGATCCTTTACGGCTTTATAATTTGAATTCATTTGATTTCATAATAATAATAATAAAAAACTTTTCAACACTTTCGCTATGCATAAAGACATATTGTCCCGTATCCTTGTGAGCTATGTGTATATTTACAATTATTAGTGAGAGCAGAAGAAGTACTAGAAGATTGGACTAAGGATCTTTAGAGTAGTTTGATTGGGATTATTAGTATACATATACGTTGGTTCGAGTACGGAAATCTTGAGAGTCAGCAATTCTGATGAGTGGTTTCGATTTCCCGATCGTAGTAATAATGATTAATATGAGGTAAGTAAACACAAAAGGCCAAGACCTACAGTCAGCAATAAATTTAAGGCTGTATATGAGGAGTATTGTATGGGAGGAAGAGCCTTTGGTTTGATTGTAGTTAATATTGTGCTATCATCATGTACTAATTGGAATTTTAGAGGGGTATAGAGAATATGTAGTGTGTGTGATATTTCCTTTCCTGCGTTGTTTATTTCTGTATGAGCAATAATTTAGTATGCATGAATGAAATAGACTTTAATGGGAATTGTAATAGGACCATTGTTTGATCTGTAAATTGTGTAGGGTAGGAAATTATTGCCTTCATTTGAAGGTGCTCGCCTTCCTTTGCATTGGTATTTTATTATTTGTATATGTGGGAATCCCTCTTAAGAATGACAAGCTTAAAATGGTCGTTGCATGAAGAAGAAGCGTCTTGAGAGTGCACTTGACTGCCAAAAAAATCTGTAACGCTCATTAAGTGTATACATTTAACTGCATGTCAATTAATTCTATTGACGAGGGGACATAAATGGTAAAACTCCTTTGGTTCTTTGCATTTTATAACGTTGCCTGAATGACTTATCCTCCCAATTGGCATTTTCATTAATTCTCATAAGTACCAGGTTTATTTTCTCTTAATAATTATTTTCCTCTCAAACGGTACACCAAAAGTTAATGTTTTTTAACTGAAAAAGAAAAGATTTACAGGTTTCTCACTGCTGAGCATTTATTGACTGGAATACTTCTATTGAAGATATATCTAAATGTTATTGTGATACATATGTGCGAATTTTGTAGAGAGACATTTGTACTCTAACTGAAGGCTTGAGAATCGTATGTATACTATGATGGGTTTTGAATTGCATGTAAAGAACATGTGAAGAGCTTTTATCCTACGGTAGTATTATATGGTTTGTACTAAAAGAAATCAGCGGTGTTGTAGCCGTGTCCATAATAAAATTCAATTTACCAAAATAATTACGTTTTGCTTACGGATGCGCTACATTATACTGCAGCTATAGTGTACTTTCTAATCTCCAACATATTCGCTCATCTAGAAAGAGTTGAGAGTCAATTACGAGAAAGTAATTTTTACATTTTTTTTCCATTTCCATGGCTCTCTATCTGTATAAGTATGTACACGCAGTCCACCATCCTTTTCGCTCGACAACACGGTGGACTCTGTCTGCATTATTATTATGTGCAGGAGAAATGAGCGTGAGGATTAACAATATACCTTTGTCACAGTCGAAGCCACACACTCTCTTGTATAGCTAAATTTTTTGAATCTTTTGTAGACTCACAATCAACCATTAGTTTTGTAATATGTCACGGATCTAATGAACTTGGAGCGACCAACTTGTAATTATTATCCTTGTATATTGTAGAATATACACTCCTTCCAGATTTTTTTCCAACAATCTGATGATGAAAATTAATGATGCATTCTTTCTTTGATGTGTGCATTAAATTGCGAAAATTGAAAATGAGAGGAATTCCACATCTATAGATTCTGATTATGTTGTAAAATCCTCGACGTAGTAAAATGTCGAGAAGGAGAGATATTGTGTGTTGTTGTGTGTACGTGAGGCATGGTAAGTTTTACTGCTCTTTACCTGCCACTACTAACTACTTCTGTATGAGAGCAAGAACTACTTAAACAGAGTTAATTTATTGTGTATGAGATGTACATTTTTGTTTATTTTGGGGTTTATTGCAATTTATTGCGTACTCTTGTATGAACTTGGGAGAAGAGTTGTAGTCTTGGGTAGTAAAGAATTGGTGGTTTCTCTCTGTTTAAAAGAAATGAAGGGGATACAAATGATGGAAATAATAATTGCAATCATTACACAGAAGTCACCTTGGACTCATCATAAATGGCGTCATGTAATAAATACATTGTGGATGAATGGAGGTGAGTGTGAGTGTAGGGCAAGGGAGGCACTGTAATCGTCATTTCCATCTAAAATTTTCTTTTTTATAAGTGATGAGACTAAATAATCATAATTTGTGGGATTCTCTCAAAGACTTCTTTTTCCCTTTTTTACCATTTATAGTCTCTAGTAACTCCAAACTATTGCATGCTATGCCATATGCCATACCTTTGCAGCTTTTATTGTTGTGAGGGTGACTTTTTTGCAATAATTTTTTCATACCAACCACAGTCTATCTGTATACACAGTATGCTCGTACTTCGAATTGCTTTGGCTACTCTCGATCGCATTATGACCATCCCGGTACTTATTCCTAAGGTATCTAAAAATTAATAGGAAAGCAATTTTTTAAATCATTGAATGTGGTTAAAGGCCGAGGAAGCTCCTGCAAAATTTACGTGTACTCAGCATAGGAAATTACTTATATGTTTTATGTTAACAGCATCGGAAGTCGGAATTTTTAGACGGCGTTTGTTTGTTAGTTTGCCTTTATCAGCTCTCTAGTTCCCCTTGTGTTGTATAGCGGCTATGTTTTAAAATTGCAAGTAAAAAAGCTTCCTGAAAATCAGGAGTTGCTGTAACTGTCAAAGTGTATAGTATTTATACCTATGGGAAGTCAGTGGTATTTTAGTGTGTAACTGATACTACTGACTGAGAGGTAATGATTAAAACTGTAGGTTTTGAAGGCATTATTTTGAAGACCGTCGATTGCCTAATAATTATTGAGTAATTTCGAAGAGAGGTGGAATTGAGTGCCGTCGTATTGATGATGGTGTTGTTGTTGTCGCTGTCGTTGAAGTTATACACATTGTGTCTCTATCGACCTCGTGGAAATAGTATATTGTGTGCTTCCTACGCTTTGAACTCTTACGCTTGTTTTTCCTCATACATGACACGTCATTACCGCAGCACAGTATTTTCTGTTAATTATGTATGCAGGTGAGGAGTTTCTCTAGATCCCTTTGGCTCTGTATCGTAAATTCATGCTAATCAGTCAGAACTTGCTCTTGTGCTATGCCAAACCTTCGGTAAAAAAGGCTGCTCCTCTCAACATGTTTTCAAAACTTATTATCCACAAAAGTTCTATT
>JAQFXU010002582.1:0-19939 GCA_034693705.1 Spatulosminthurus flaviceps
CAAAAGTTACAAGCAGGGAAAGGTTAAAGCATTCTTGCATAACAGCACAATAGGTGGACCCGGAAGATAGCAGTTCCTATAAACTCTGTTATGTACTATATGCCAACGCGGCAAATAGCGACCATACTTCGAACGATTCTATGCCCGACCTTATGAGCATAGATGAGGAGGTACAACCTCAGCAATTCAACCAGTATGACCGATCTAATGATCATGGTTTAGCAAACTAACCTCCCATTTTCCGCCCACAATTTTAAAAACATAAATTCCCCCTGCATAATTAGAGCTGTCAGGTTAAATTAGCAAAGTTAAGTCAGTAC
Organism: Spatulosminthurus flaviceps; assembly: GCA_034693705.1. NCBI lineage: Eukaryota > Metazoa > Arthropoda > Collembola > Symphypleona > Sminthuridae > Spatulosminthurus > Spatulosminthurus flaviceps. The sequence goes on from JAQFXU010002582.1 coordinate 321, forward strand.
CACGCACACTACAGTGAAGTGACAGTTATCCCTCGAGTTATATATTAAGCATGAACACCTTAAGTGTTGATACGGAAGTCTTCTGTAAAAAAGTTAGAATAAAACGGTCCGAGTGTCAGCAGAAGCTATCACTTGCTAACACCCGGATGAAAAGATTTCACACTTTATTATTCTTCATGAGAGTACTTTCCGATTTTTACGATTCGGTGCCGTCTGCTGTTGGGGTAGTGGGAGAATTGACGGATTTTTATCACTACATTACAGACCTTTGTGTAGCTTTAAGAAGGAATATAATTCTAGACCACCAAAGACGAGAAGAACGTAAAAGGCGGAAATTGACTCGCAGATGGAGAAATATTATTGTACTATACCAAGGGGAATTCGAACAAAGTAAGGAAAATATAGTGAAATTACAAGCCCTTTATGAAAAGGTAACCAAAATTAAAACATTTCTAAGACTTAGGAAAAAATACCTTAATATTAATAATCTACTACCTGAAATAAATAAAGTTATACATAATACACAGAGGAATATAAGGTACATACAACGATACCAGCGTAAGTATGGCACCACCACTTGAGGGGCCCAAGTCTCACCTAACCCCAGGCTTAGCATTCCATTGATAGTCAGTATGCCCTTAGTTTTAAGATTTTAATTTTTATCAATTTTCAAATCTTCAATTAGCAAGTAATATAGCAATTATTATTAGATTATAGTTTGTTTCTTCAAATAAAAAGGAAAAAAAAAAGGGAAAAACCATTCGGAATGTCAGGAGTATGTTTGTCAGTTTATTAACAATTATTTTATTATAGAGATATTTAAGCTATTTACGAAAAAAATCGGGAAAATTTCTATCCGCCTAGAAGGAAAAAAATAAAATAAAATAAAATAAATTATAATAATTTACCTTTTACTACCTTAAATATTTGTATTCAAGACTTGTTAAATCTAATTTATTATTTATTATTATAATTTCGGATTCCGTTGACTTATTTTTAGGTTATGATTAACGTACTTAAGAAAATCCCCCAGGTAGTTAAGTTTAATATCCTAGAAGGTTTGATAAGTTTAGACCGGTAGTACCAGAGTAGTGCTTAATTCATAATGATCCGGTTCGAAGGACCACGTTAAAAAATTAGATATAATTATATACAGTGCCTTAGCATAGCTAGTAGATGTTACATATTATTTATACCATAGTCAATTAAGTATCTACATACTTTAATATGTGCCACCCATGACAACAGTGAACAGTGCAGTGTGATTAAGTGCAGTGCCTTAATTAATTCACCACATCCATATAATGATACGCCAGAGAAAATGCTGAAATTAATAAACACGTCGTCTACTACACTAATAATTGCCTATAGATATAAGGTGTTATGTACAGCTATGACAAACTTAATCTAGTTCTAACCATCGTATGTAAGAACGTATGTAAGAGTAGGTTATTAAATAAGTATACATATAGATGAAGTAATATACATTTGTGATGATTAACGAGGGTGCCAAGTATTATTGGTGAAGAAATCAACATTTATGGAACGTTTATTCATTTAAAATCCAAGTGTCAGAAACATGAATTATATACGTCACCGCCCGAAAAAAAAAAACAAACAAACAAAACAAATTGAAGTGTTATAGTTTGGGTTCACGAGTTAGTGGTCTTAATTTTTTGAACTCCTCCCATGATATGCCACCCACGTCCATGGATCGCCGCACACACCGTTTCACATGAAGTACCCATGATTCCAAAGTAACAAACCGTACCTCCTTACAGTTAGGACACGTATCATTCATACGGAACTGCCCCTCCTCCCCCCATTGCCTAATCCCAGTAGCGTCGGGTATTGCCCGAGCATCGCGCACCAGATTCTTAGCCCACCCGGAACTACCCGCCACCGGAGAGTCACTATCGCCCCCCTTCGGAATACCTGCCACGGGAACACCACCGCCTATTACCTTTGAACAACCCGCCGTGGGAGTACTCCCACTTGATACCGTCGAAGCACCAACCAACCGTACCCTCTTCCCATCAGGAGTATTCGCCGTCATACACCCTGACCAATCCAAGTTTGCATTTGACCGCTTATTATGAGGAAGATTCACGATTGGAACCAGTCTACCCACCACGGATTGACAGATAGTCTGCAAATCACGTTCAATCCGCACACGCACATCCTTCATTATCGGTAAAGTAGCCGACACAGCTTCGTCCCTTACCTTCGTACTGGTCACGGTACTGGAAGGCAGCTTCCCATGCACCACATCCTCATGAAAATTCCGGTCAGATTCAGTGGGATAGTTTTTCGCCCCACATCCCGCATACCGACAGCGAAAAACAGTATCAGCCATCAAAGCCTTTGACTCTTGTATTGCGGCTGCTAAATGATGAGGCGGTCCATGAGTCGCTTCATTCCACTGATTGATACAGTCGTGATATGCCACAGAAGGAGATTCACAGGCTTCATTATATTCCCCAGTACTGGAGACAACATCCTCCTCATTTGCTTTAACACACTTGTATCTTTATTCACTGTGTATTGCCTAGTGTTCTCAACTCTCTCCGACTCCTTCCTTCTCACGATTGATTCCTTCTCACGATTGATTCCTTCTCGCTTTACAATGCAGTCAATTTATAGTTACTTAATGTTTATTATTTAGAATACTTAACTGTATAGATCATCATTTGCTATGACTGAAACTTATAATGTACAGCTACTATATATAAGTACATAACAACTCCTTTTGGGATTTTAAGTTACAAGGAGTTTAGGCCTTTTGATGGTAGAACATAAAATCTTGGCTAAGTGAACATGAATTTTTTTAGTGTCCAAGTTCAACGCTGGCGATTTTATTCCAAGAAAAATGTCCAAATTTATTATTGCTCATATACACACTTTTGACAAATTTTTTCAAATATTTTTCCACTGTCACGAATAAATTTTGTTCTAATAAAATAAGAAAAAAATTGAATATTGGGATGAAAATCAAAATGATGCTTATTTGTTTAACATTTAATGATTTTTTTTACTTGAACTCAAATGTGGATGGATGAACAAGTGTTCATCCATCCACATCCGTAAAAAAGGGAGTTCAGATGGAGCGATTAGTATTGATTCCCATGACACTCCATCTCTTAATCATCACTGCGGCATATAGGACGGAATTTCGTGACCGAAAGTACTGGCGATCGGTGGTGATACCAGAGGAGCTCTATCCGTACACAGTACCTTTCTTTATGCTGGATGAATGGATAAATCCTTTGTTCTCAAACTGTGCTCCTGGTTTGGTTTACACATGCATTTTTACAGCATCAAAATTTCCAATGAGTGTCTCCACAAAATCAGATGTTATTTCAAAATGTTTTAATTTGATTGTTGTCATGAAAATTTAAATGAATCGTATACAACAGAACAAAAATGAGACTGCGCTATTCAAACGTGAGCCGGGCGTTAACTAAGAATGTAGAAACTATGATTTAAGACTGTGGTTGTATTTTTTTGTTTTTTAGCTCTCAAAATGTTGATATGGGTCACAATCACAATTATTTTGGTTTTGGCCAAAAATTTGATCTGGGATCTAAATGTGGGGCAAAGCATGTGTGGGTCAAATATGTTGGTCACGTGGTTAAATATTTTCGTCAGGTGGATCAACGGGTTTGGTCACATGGGTCAAAAAATGCGGTCACCTGGGTCATTATTTTTGGTCATCTGGGTCAAAACTTTTGGTCACATGGGTCGAAAAATGCGGTCATCTGGGTCATAATTTTTGGTCACTTGAGTCAAACCTTTTGGTCTTTTCTATTAATACAGAAAGACGATCCAACGTGAACCCACGATATATTTGACAGAAAATGAAGACAGCATTGAACAGAACTTTGCTCAATCCAATTTAAGTGTAGCAGTGTAACGCCACTTGAATTTTCATTAGTAAATGCTTTCAAACATATCTAATTCGATTACTTCTACCATGGATGTCGGAACCTGTGGTGTACAAAGGATGTAAAAAATGTTGAGTGAGTTGACGAAGGCTGTATTGTCAGCAGAGCTCTTAGCAAAAGAGATATCATATGTTTTACAACCCTTTTCTGAAAATAAGTTTTTCTAAATGCTACAAAATATGAAAGGCTTCGACGTGAAGATGAATTTTTCCTTCCACTACAGCTTAATCAGAATTAAATGGTTTCCACCTCTCACATTCCGTCGCCCTAGTGGTTTCACAGGGGTTGTAACAAATATATCAAATTACTGTTGCTAATATCTCCAACAATACTTTTCAACTCATTCAACCTGCCCAACCTTTTCCTGACACTTGTTTCACCATTCAGCCTTTTAGATCCTCATAGAAGAACATTTAATACATTTAGTTATAAAAAGTAAGGAGGCGTCAAAGCTCTACAATAAAATAGAACAAAGTTCGTTTCTGTTCATTTTTTAATGTACGAGTAAAAATTGGGAAGCAAATCAAATCGTATGGGAAAATTAAGCAAGTAAATTATAGTGTGTGCTTCAAGCGATAAAATATTGATTTTTGAATTTCCAAAGAGAAGTTGAATTTAGACTGAAAATATAAAATCATAATGAATTTTTAACACTTTATTATTTAATAGTTTGTAGTAAGTATTTTTGTTCATTTTGTGGGGAAATTCGAGCCCCATGGACTTTTATATTAATTTTCAGGGAAATTAATGCTGGAATTTGCATTTTTATTGCTTTCTTCCATGCATGGGAAGAATTTATTCTAGAAAATTGAATCTCACAAATTTTTCGATTAATTAAATAATTTAGTGCGGACAAAGAAATCAACATTTTTGTTCCTTCCGGTTTTCTACTTCATTGAGGAAGTATAGAGAGAAGTGCATGAATGGAATCTATGATCGAAGCTAATTAACAGTGCGTCAGGTTAGGGCAGCGGTCAAAAATCATTTGTTGAACAGTTTCAGAAAGGGATTGTGTGGTGAAACAAAAATGAAATATCAGCTGTGTTGACGATCCATGGACTCATACGCACTCACTTCCATAGGATTTTATTTTTTCGTCCGAAACACATCTGTAAAATCGATACACGAGTTACTAGCTGTGTGCTTCAGCTTGTAAGTATGCAGTCGCAAACGTCATGTGGCGTCAAAGCACTGCAGTAAAAATTCAAATGAGCACACTTTTCAAAGCTGAATAAAGTTTTTTGGGAGGCATAAATTAATAGGTAATGAGAAAAACCATGTAAAAAATAATTATTGCAACATTTAATAATTTTCAAATAATAATTTCCAACTGATAAGCAAGAAGAGTAGAAGTCATGAAAGCCTTGAATAATGCCTGGGAACAGACAAGGATTCCATCTACCATTGCTAACCCAAGCACACAAATATGTGTGAATTTGAATTTGTCGTCTCTCATAAGGGCCAGTACTTGAGGTTATGAATTCTCTTTCGTAAAGGAAAAATCTTTACCCTACCGAATCCGGCGGAAAGTTATTTTTGCAATTTGATTTGAAATTTTGTAAAAATTGTAAAATATTGCATATCGACGTAGCAGATTTAAGGTATCAGGTACTTTTTCAAATTTTGGACGTTGTAAAGTTTTGGGCCACTCTACCTTAACGGACGTAAACAAGAACAAAGAAACTGGGATCAACGGATTCTCCAAAATAAAGTGTGTTTCTCGCCGTTTCCACGTTCCCTGCATTACGTAGTAGACAAAAGGTGAAGGACACAGGGACCCAAATTCCCTCACTTGCATAGCACCAATCGACATTTTTATCCGGAAAATTTCTATTTCAGTCCCGAAGGCGTAATTTTTACAAAAAACGCAATTTCAATTTGGCTACACTCGTCACTTTTATTGACTTGAACTTGACCATGAAAATTTCTTCAAGTAATATTTCCGAACTTGAACACGAACTTGACTTGAGTGATAAAATCACGTTCAGGTATAGATAAATCTAGAACTTGACCCGAGCTTGAGCGCGACTTGAAAAACGCGAGTTTTACTTGAACTTGATCGCAGCTCTATTAGTGAGAAAAACGTCGTGAACAAAATAATTATAGCAACATTAAAAAAATTTCAAATAATAATTTAGGTCCAAAAGTAAGAGTAGAATAGTGTCCTAATTTTGACTGAGAAATTTAGCTGTAGAATTTATAAATCGGGGATACATGGAAAACGTTTCGTTGGAATAATTTGAGGTGCCGCAAGGTGAAAACAAATTGACGAGTTTTAAATGAATTTACCTTATTTTCGTATTCAATTGGGGAAAAAGCTAAAGCTGTTTTTTTCATTCGCTTTGGAAGCTTTTGAAAATTGTGGTCTCGTTTTTTATTTACAGTTTCAGTAAGGATTCGCTAAGTTCACGCTCAGTGTTTCATTTTCCCTGAATGAAAGCCATTTTTTAATTTTGGGACCAGCATGGAATATCAAATTAAACCTGTGAAATTAAAAACAAGAGAAAGATTTCTTTGTTTTCAAGCTCAAGCTCTAACGATGTTGTTGTAGAGGTTGGACGCCGATGAGTAAATTTCTTACTGGCGCTGCGTTCTTCATGTGTAGGTAACTCATGTTAAACCAATTGTGAACAAGGAAAACTAAGGATACAAATTCCAAGGGGCTATGAAGGCACTTGTATTCATATATAAAGACGATATGTGACGTGATCCCAGGATGTATTTAGGCCTGAGTCTGAGTAGAATCCCAGCACACATATTTAACAGCTGTCCTTAATTTATACGTCCGGGGCAAGGTAAAATTATCGTTGGGGTGAATCAAAGAGGAAAGAAGGGTTGGTTTTTATTTCCCAGCAGAGAATAATATCTTGGCACGCTACAAAAGTGGGGAAAATTTAAATGATCGTCAGATTCTAACAATTTGAATGTGTGGGTGAGGAAATAAGTTTTGCGATTTTGAATTATAATTTTTTTTAAAAATTATGAAGTGCTTATAGGGAAAAAACCTTGTTTTAAATTTCACATTAATTCCACTTGGAATATTTGAAGTTGTGGTTATCCTCTCATTCAACTTTTTTACTGTCCCTTTTGTCCACCACAAGATTATCAAAGGCGAGATGCCAAACCCAACTATGAACATTAGGCTAGTAGAATTTAGTTATAAAAAGTCAATTGGCGTCAAAGTGCTACACTAAAAATTCCATTGAGCAGAGTTCTTTTCATGTTTTCTGCATTTCTTCATGTTTAAATGCACAAAAAAGAATGTGAAGCAAATCAAATCGCAGGAAAATTAAACAAGTAAATTTATAGTTAATTATTAATTATTATTCAAGCATTAAAATATGTAGTAATTATTTTGGAATTTTGAAGAGAAGTTGAATTTAGACTGAAAAAATTAAAAAGAAATATTTTTTAACTGTTAATGCTTCAATACTTTATGATTTAATAATTCATAAAAAGTAATCATTTTTAATTTTGTGGAAAAATCCATGGATTTTTCAGGGAAATTAATACTGGAATTTACATTTTAATAATTTTCTTTAGTGGTAAATATTTATTCTAGAAAATTAAAGCCCACAAACTTAAGGATTTATTAAGAAAATTAGCGCCAACGAAGAAATCAACATTCTTTTTACTTCCGAATTTTCACTACATCCAGGACGCATAGGGAGAAGTGCATGAATGGAACCAGTCGTCTAAGCTAATTAACAGTAGTGTATGTGGAAAGGGTAGCGTTCAAGAATCATTTCTCCTACAGTTTCAGAAAGGGATTGTGCGGTAAAAAAAACAAAAGTGAAATGAGCTGCATTATCGATACATTCATCCATTAAACGCACAAATTAATAATTAGTGAGAAAAACGATGGAAAAAAATTATTATTGCCAAATTTTCAAATAAGTCGGAAAGCAAGAGTGGAACCATAAAAGCCTAGAATAATAGCTGTGAATGGGAGGGACCTACCTCGTTTAACCGACGCACACATAAGCTTCAGATTTATGCTCAGTGATTTCTCTTTTTTATGTTGGGACGTTATAGTCGCGGGCCTTCTTATCTAAACGCATGTTAAAGAAAAAAGAAATTGCGGGAAAACATTCTCCGACATAAACCGATCCCGGTTCAAGAATGTCCCTCTTCCATCCCCGGTATTGATCGGTGCCAGCCACTACAATCTTTAGCTGTACTGTTACAAATATATTTACAAAATTCAAGTGGCGTCAAAGCAATGCAGTACTTGTAAAGCATTTTCTACAGCTTTTGTCCTTCTAAGTTTCTTCGTTCAACTATAAGGAAACCGTACATCCTTCCAAATGAGCTCATATTTATATATTTGAAAATATCCTGTGGCGTCAAAGCGCTGCAAAAAATATTCAAATCAGCAGACTTCCTTTCAAAGCCGCTTTGAATTTTTTAATGCACAAATTAATAATTCGTGAAAAAAACGTTGTGAACAAAATATATATTGCAACATTTAAAAATTTTCAAATAATAATTTCGGACCGAAAAGCAAGAGTAGAAGCTATGAAAGCCTAGAATAATATTTGGGAACGGCGCGTATTCGAACTACCTGTGTCAACCCACCTACATATTTCATGTGCGAATTTGAATTAATTCACTCGCAAGAGCAATTGCTTGACGTTTGTGCTCTATGAATTCTCTTTCGTGAAGAAAAAAGTTTTAACCAACCAAATCCTGCGGCAAATCATTTTTTCAACTTTTTTTTCGAATTTTGAAATTTGTCAAAAATTGTAAATATTGCATATCTTGCCAAATTACGACATCTGGGACATTCTTATTTGTGGGGCGTGGCCTCCGTATCTAAACGCTTGAAAAAGAACAATGAAACTGGTATCAAGGGTTTCTCCATAATAATTCTTTTACTTTAATTCGAGGGTCCCTGCATTACATAGTTGTCAAAAGGTTCACGATACATGGATCCAAATTCAATCACTTTTATAACACTATTCAACATTTTCATCACACGTAGGGAACATTTTGAACGAGTGACACTGGCTGATTGAATTTACAAATATAGCTACAAAATACAGGTGGCGTCAATGCACTGGAGTAAATACTGAAATTAGCTAACTTCGTTTCAAAGCTGCCTTGAATTTGAAATGCTCGAGTAACTAAATGGTGAGAAAAACGTAACTAATGTGACATTTTCAAATTTCCAAAGCATAAAATCGGGCCCAAAAAGTATGTCGTGAGCGTCACTTGATATAAATTATATTTTTCCTGTGCATTTTCTAGTTTTAAGGTCAAATTATGGCGACACCTATTTCGCTTCAAAAATTTCACGCCGATTGAAGAATTTATAATTCGGGGCTGCATCGTAGCAGTTTCACTGGAATAAATTGAGATGCAGCAAGTTGAAAACAAAACGACGAATCGATTAATGAATACCACGGAATTTTCTAGTTCAATTGCGGAATCAGCTACACAGGTTTTTCCGTCGCTTTGGAAGCTATAGAAATTTTTAAAAAAATGTATTTCCAGTATTTTGAAATACTTTCCGCAATAAAATGTTCATTCAAAATTCTAGATATGGATTTTCCTTTATTACGTGTTGCCAAGGAAGCAAAAATATTTCACCGTGGCCTCTTCAAATATTTTTTTACAAATGCGCAAATTTCTGTTAACGAATATTTTTCTTGATGAATGCCTCAGAATCTAAATTTAATTTAAATCCTCAAAACATTACTTTCGTAGCTCCCGATTGCTCTTGTGAATGGCGAAATACTTTTCTTTCTGCAAATGAGACAATTACATTTTCCTTGGGTTATTCACCGTAAAGGTTAGACGCCGATTAGGACATTTGAATGACAAGGTTTGTGCCCACTTGCCAATGGGATAATTTGTATTCAGGAAGACTGTGAAAAATAATTAGGACAAATCTTGGTGGATTTTAACGGACAAAAATGATTCCTGCCAATATCCAGCCGGTAACATCATCCATGCTGAAATTCCAATTTTCTCTCAATTGTGTTCCTCAATAATTCCAAAATGAATACTCTCGTTTTCAACCTTTGCTTATTTAAAATTTTGAATCATTACGGTTGAAAATAACTTTTGTAATGAGTTATTAAAACATAATTTAAAAAATGTGTAAAAATGGTACTATAATAAAATTATTTTGGGAACATAAAATTTACATGATAATACTCCGCTGCTGCAACCAACTTATACGTCTGAACACGGTACAACACTACACGGTACAGCCACCAAACTTATTGGAAGGTTAGTTGGGTTTATATTTCTGTAAAATATATTCTTCGAACGCATAAAAGTGGGAAAACTGTATTCTCGAAATCAGCTCGAACAATACAATACTTATCAAGCCACTTGTAAATCATCATCCCACATTTTTTCCAACTCTGGAATTTAAAATTAGACTGAAAATATTAGAAAGCAATAATTTATAAATTTTAATACTTTACTAAAATAATTTGTAAAAACTAATAATTTTTTGGGAAAATTCTAATTTTTTTTACAAAACGCAATGCTCTCTCAAATTAATATAATTCTCTTGCATTCTTTTTAGAATTAATTAAACAAACCAATTTTATCAATATGGTATTGATTGAGCATTGAAAAAGAAGGGAATGATTTTTTAGAAATGTTTATACATTGGTTGAGAGAAAATAATTTCTTCGCAGGCCATAAATAGCAAAAATTGATGTCCATCAGATTATAACAATTTGAATGTATGGGTCTGATAAGCAATTAAAGCTTGTGTCAAAAAATAAATCAAAGTTTGTAATTAATAAAACAGTTAAAAAGATTCCGCCATAACATTTATTTTCCAAAATATGCACTTTTTCCTTTGGTGCATTTAAAAATGAAAACAACATTCAGCTTGATTTGCTCAATCCTATTTTAAGTGTAGTACTTTGACCCCACTTGATTCTTATATGTAAATGTTCATGTTCGAATTCGGAGGTAATTCAAATGCATGCTCCCGGAATCTGGGGTGCAAAAAGGGCCCACAAAAATGCTGAACAAGTGTATAAGGATTGTATTGTGAGAACTGTGAGGGAAAGTGATGTTATGATTGTACAATCATTTCTGAAGGAGTTTCCAAATGCTACAAAGGGCTTCCACTTCAAGATAAATTTAATTCCGTTACAGCTTAATCAGAATTTCAAGAATCAGGTTTTTCCCCCTCATATTTTATTATGCCTTTAGAAACTGTTTCAGAACGGGTTGCTTTCCCAGATATGATATAAGCTTTCCTAACAGCTCTAACAACACAATCCTAAACACCTCATACCACATTTTATGGGTCCTTTTCGTGCCGCAGAACAAAGAACCGACACTACAAAATCTATGCGCTGATAACCCATAATATTTACTTATAAAAAGTCAAGTGGCGTCAAAGTACTACAACAAAAATTCAAATGAGCAAAGTTCTGTTCAATTGTTGCTTTTCATTTTTAGTAAATGCAAGAATAAATAATCCGGAGCAAATCATATCGTGGGAAAATTAAACGAGTAAATTATAGTATGTGCTTCAAGCATTATAACAGCAATTATTTTGGAATTTGCTCCACTGAAAATATTAAAAAGTAATAGTTTGCAATTTTAATACTTTATGATTAAATAATTCGTAAAAAGTATTAGTTATTTTAGATATTGGGGAAAAATTCTAACCGCGTGGATTTTTAAATTAAATTAGCCGAGGAAATTAATGGTGGAAATTAAATTTTTATAGCTTCCTTCCATGAGAAATGTTTATTCCGGAAAATTGAAGCTCATGAACTTGAGGACGAAAAAAAATATTTTAGAGCGGACGAATACATCATCATTTTTGTTCCTTCCCAATTTTTACTACATTGCATTGAGGACATATACAGAGAGAAGTTCATGAATGGAGCCAATTGTCGAAGCTAATTAACAGTAGTGTATGGAACAAACGATTGATTTTTACTTTTTGAGGTTTATAAAAGTGAATTTTAAATATCAAAAATAGTAAACTTTTGTTTCTTGAATATCAGGATGAGTTTAGTTCCGGTACAGCTCATATTCAGAATTTATAATTTTTTTTCTATTCAGAATGACTTTCACCCCGGAAATTTTGTCACGTTAACTGTTCCACTGTAAGCGGTTGTAGCAAAAGTTAAGTCACCTTTGCTAACAGCTGTAGCAATACATGCCACGACATCTTTTTAATCTATGCACGTACCCTCAAACAACACAGTCTAAAACTTCATTCGGCGTCAAAGGGATGCAGCAAAAATTCGATTGAGCCAACTTCCATTCAAAGCTTCCTTGAATGTTTTTAATCCTCAAATTAATAATTTGAGAGATACAGGAGGTGAAAAAAATAATTATTATAACATTTCAAAATTTTTAAATAACAATTTCGGCCCGGAAAGCAAGAGTAGACGGCATGAAAGCCTAGAATAATAGCTGGGAATGGGACAGATTCCATCTACCAGTGCAGTGTTAACCGAAGCACACATGAGCTTCAGATTCATGCTCAGTGAATTCTGTTTAATGAAATAAAACGTTTTTGCTATCCAAATCCTATGGCGCATATAATTATTTGGAAATTTGAAATTTAGCCAAAATAATAATAAAAATTTAATATCTTGCCCATCTTCAGCATTACGAACTTTTTTTTATGTCAGCACGTTATAGTTGCGGGATACCCTAACTATAAACGCATGTAAAATAAAAGAACAAAGACACTTCGGGAACAAAAGTGGGGAGGGCTGACGCCGCCCTACGCGACAGCAACAAATTATTGCAGAGCGATGAGTTTTTAAATGGAAAAAAATTATCAAGAATAAAGCATCTTGTGGGGACATTAATTTTAAATAAATTATAGTTTGTGCTTCAAGAGTTAGCATAGCAATGTTGGAATTTGCAAGAGAATTTCAAATTAGATTGAAAATAGTTAAAAAAGTAATAGGTTGTAATTTTAAGGGAGAATTCCAAACCAATGGCTTTTTAAATTAAATGTGAGAGAAATTAATGCTGTTATTAGTATTTTTATAGCTTTTGTCAGTGCAGTGGGAAATATTTAGTGCACAAAATTGAAACTCACGAACTCTAGGATTAATTACAAAGTTCAATGCCAATGATATAACTCAAGGATTGCAAAACTTCCCAAATGGTAGTATGAATCGTCCACACGAATGGGTGTAATCCGAGCGTGGAAATGAAATTAGAACTATACATTTTAAAAATTTAAATTAGCGTCAAAGCAACCCAGTTAAAATTGAAATAAGCTAACATCAGTTCCAAGCTACCTTGATTTTAAATTAAAGGCTCGAGTAAATAATAAGTGAGAAATGCTGGAAAACAATAATTAATGCAACATTGGAAAATTTCCAAGGCAAAATATCGTGGCCAAAAAGTAAGTAGAAGTCGCGAGAGCCTCGAATAGGCAAATCCTGCCAATCACACATGAAATTATGTATAGTATGATTAGTACTGGAATTTACATTTTAATAGCTTTCTTTCATGGGAAATATTTTTTCATCAAAATTGAACCTCACTAACTTTAGGATTAATTAAAAAGTTCAATGGCAATGATGCAATGAAGAACTCAACATTTTTATTCCTTCCGAATTTTCACTACATCGATGACGTTTAGAGAGAGAGATGCATGAATAGAACCTAACTTGTAAAGCATTTCGTCGGCTAAAGTGCAAAAGGGGCCATAATTTTAGAAGCGTTGTGCAAGAAGGGGCTATATGCAGCGACAGTTTAATTTTCAAAGGAGCCAAGTCTGTGCACGTACGTACAGAAGCGTAGCCATGCCATGAGAGCAGGCTATACGCAGGGAATGCGTATAGCCCCTTTTTGCTTTTAGAATTTGTAAGAGCAGAGAGTTGGAACTATCTTGTATTAAGGATTTCTGCTTATGACTCCTTTTGCACTTTAGCCGACGATTTTCTTCATTTTTGTCTGCTAAAATCCCAGTAAAAGCAATTTATCTCCTTTACTGAGCTCAAAACTATATAGTTAAAAGCCTCATGCGGCGCCCAAGCAGTGCAGTAAAATTTCAAATCGGAAAATTTCCGTTCAAAAGGTGCTTTGAATTTTGTAATGCTCAAATTAATAATTAGTTGGTAGAACTGCGTTCGGGTCAAGTAATTTTCAAACTTGACCATGAACTTGACTTGACCATGAAACCTCAAGTAAACACTTCCTTCAACCTGAACTTGACATTTTGGTACAAGTACTTTTATTTCAAGTTCAAGTTAGGGTTTTCAAGTATTGTACATTGAATCTGAACTTAAATGTCAAGTTGCTGGTTCCAGTAAACAAGGATGACTTGAACATGACTTGAACTTTCTATTTCATTTCAGGCCAAAAGGCGTAATTTTTACGAAAAACGAAATTTCACTTTGATGACACTCGTCTCTTTTATTGGCTTGGACTTGACCATGAAATTTCCTCCAAGCAATATTTCCGGACTTGAACACGGACTTGATTTGAGTGATAAAATCATGGTCAGAAACTTGAACTTGGCCCCACTTTGAGCGCGACTTGAAAAACGCGAGTTTTACTTCAACTTGACCGCAGCTCTTTTAGTGTGAAAAACGTTGTGAACAAAATAATTATAGCAACATTACAAAATTTTCAAATAATAATTTCGGCCCGAAAGTAAGAGTAGAGGTCATTAAAGCCTGGGAGAATAATAGCTGGGAATGGCACGGATTCTATCTGCCTGTGTTAACCGAAGCACAGAAATATGTGCGAATTTGAATTAGTCGCCACTCATTAAAGCCAACACTATTTGCCAATAATTATTGCTCTTTTTTCTCGAACTTTCTAATTTCGAAAAATTTCTAAATATTGCACATCTTGCGGATTTCGCAGGGAATTCGTTTTGAATCGGCGTTTCTATTTGAACAAATTTTCTCAAACATTTTGGTTTTTATAATTGAATAAATTTTCATAACGTATTATGAAAATTTTTTTTTTGGCCGCTCAGAATTCCGCAAGAAAATATTGAAGGTCTCGAAATTACGACTTCAGAGTCAATATAACATATAATTGGAAAAAATAACCTTTAACTCTACGCAAAAACTAACAAATAACCAATTATGAATAACATTTGCATAATTGGGTACCAATACCTTATGAAGAAAAAAGCGTTCTAAATAATTTACATAATTGTTTGTATTTTACGCATAAATTATGCCAATTAATTATGAATAGCTATGCAGGCGCAGGAAAATTTCCCGTCGGGATTGGTTTACATTTTCTCCTTCACTCACAAGAGCCAAGGGTTCAAGTTTGTGCTCAGTGAACCAACATGAAACTACATGGTAAACCATACATGAATATCTACTCACTCACTTCCATAGCTCTACTTATAATTTCTATCCGCCAATATTGTCCTGCGTGTAAGACGAAAACCTTATATTTGAACTCTTACAAACAAAGCTAAAAAATTCAAGTGGCGCCAAAGCACTTCAGATTCGCAAAACCTAATTGTCGTAATTTTGACTGACAAATTTAGCTGTAGACTGTAGAATTTATAATCCGGGGATACATATATGGAAAACGTTTCATTGGAAAAAATTGAGGTGTAGCAAGTTATTAACAAATTGACGAGTTTTAAATGAATTTACCTTATTTTCGTATTCAATTGGGGAAAAAGCTAAAGCTGTTTTTTTCATTCGCTTTGGAAGCTTTTGAAAATTGTGGTCTCGTTTTTTATTTACAGTTTCAGTAAGGATTCGCTAAGTTCACGCTCAGTGTTTCATTTTCCCTGAATGAAAGCCATTTTTTAATTTTTGGACCAACATGGAATGACAAATTAAACCCGTGAAATTAAAAACAAGAGAAAAATTGGTATGGCTTTTCTTTGTTTTCAAGCTCCAGCTCTAAGGATTTTGTTGTAGAGGTTGGACGCCGATGAGTAAATTTCTGAATAATGCAACATTCACATTATTAAGGTTAATCACACAACACGCAGTGTGAATAAGGAAAAGGAAGTATACAAAATCCTAAGGGGCTATAAAGGGAATTTCTGTTAATTAATAAAGACGATGCGTGACGTGATCCCAGGATGTATTGAGGCCTGAGCAGAATCCTAGCACAAATGTTTAACAGCAGTCCTTAATGTATACGTCCGGGGCAAGGTAAATTTCTCGTTGGGGTGAATCAAGGAGGAAAAGAAGGGTTGGTTTTATTTCCCAGCAGAGAATAATATCTTGGCACGCTATAAAGGTGAGGAAAATTTAAATGATCGTCAGATTCTAGCAATTTGAATGTGTGGGTCAGGAAATAAGTTATGCAATTTTGAATTATAATTTAAAAAAAAAATTATGACGTGCTTATAGCGAAAAAACCGTGTTTTAAATTCCACATTAATTCCACTTGGAAGATTTACATTTGTGCTTATCACCTCATTCAACTTTTTTACTGTCCCTTTTGTACACCGCGAGACTTTCAAAAGCGAGAACTAACATTACCATAGAAGCCGGGAGCATTCAATTACATAAATTGAAGTGGCGTCAAAAAGATACAATAGAAAACCAAGTGAGCAAAGTTCCGTTCAATGTTCCCTTCATTTTTAAATGTACGAAAAAATAATCCGAAGCGAATCAAATGGCAGGAAAATTAAACAAGTTAAATGGTTATTTATTAATTTATTATTCAAGCATTAAAATAGTAATTATTTTGGAATTTTGAAGAGAAGTTGAGTTTAGACTGAAAATATTAAAAAGAAATATTTTTTAACTGTTAATACTTTATAATTGAATAATTCATAAAAAGTCATCATTTATAATTTTGTGGGAAAATCCATGGATTTTTCAGGGAAATTAATGCTGGAATTTACATTTTAATAATTTTCTTTCGTGGTAAATATTTATTCTAGAAAATTAAAGCCCACAAAGGTAAGGATTTATTAAAAGAATTAGTGCCAACGAAGAAATCAACATTCATTTTACTTCCGAATTTTTACTACATCCAGGACGCATAGGGAGAAGTGCATGAATGGAACCAGTCGTCTCATCATCATCTCATCATCATCATCGTCTCCGAGCTCATAGCCGCTACGCTACCTGTAATAGTTTTCCTCATTTTCCTGGTTACAATCTCATTATTATTCAAGAAAGAAAATTGATTATTTGCAGACAATTTGGTAGCAATGGTAAAAAGCACGACTTGAACATTACTTACAATTAGAATATCCAGTTTTGACATCACTGCTAGAAACTAATAAATTGTCTATTCTTCATCTTCTATAAAAAATTCATATAAAATGTTTCAAGTGTGGGTACAGTGAAGGAGGAATATTTGTTTATTATTTTGTTTTATTAAAATTAGGCGCCGATTAAGTAATGGAGTAATTAATGTGGAACATGTAACTGATCGATCCTTACTTGATTTCAATATATAAAACAGTTGAAAACCTATCATCCAAAAGTGCTTGTGTGTGCATTAAAGGTATGCAATTTGGAGTCCTGAAAAATTCCGTTCAATTTCCAGCAAAATCATTTGCAGTCCAAGATGGCTACTCTCACGAGTTTCTAATTTAAAGTTTTAAATCTTCCTGATTAGAAATAAATAACATTTATGAAATTTACAAAAAATGCGTTCACCTGGGTCATAATTTTTGGTGACCTGGAACAAACATTTTGGACACATTCGTCAAACATTTTGGTCACCTGGATCCGAAAGTTTGGTCACATGAGTCAAATATTTTGGTCACCTGGGTCAAACATTTCGGTCACATGAGTCAAAAATTGTGGACACCTGGGTCAGAAAGTTTGGTCACATGAGTCAAACATTTTGATCACCTGGGTCAGACATTTCGGTCACCTGGGTCAGAAAGTTTGGTCACATGGGTCAAACATTTTGGTCACCTGGATCAGAAAATTCGGTCACATTCGTCAAACATTTTGGTCACCTGGGTCAAACATTTCGATCACTTGGGCCAAAAAACGTGGACACCTGGGTCAGAAAGTTGGGTCACATGGGTCAAACATTTTGGTGACATGGGTAAAAAATTGTGGTCACGTGTCAAATGTTTTAGTCACGCGGTAAACTTTGGTGCAAAAACTGAGACAAGTTCCCCACAAGAAAATCCACGTACTTGGCTGTCTTGGACATTGTTCCATTGTTCCTACGAACACCGTCACTGTCTTACTTGCCACGTAACTTCCAAACGTCTTGGATATTTTTCTTTATTAAAACTTTTGAATATTTAAAGTCGAAACTTGTTTCAATTTCCCTGAATGACAGCATTTTTTATTTTTTGGACCAGCATGGTATAACAATCTAAGCCAGTGTGAAATATTTAAAAAAAAGAATTTTTTATGGCTTTGCTTTGTTTTTAAAGAGCTCCAGCTCACAGGTTTTACTAGTAGGTATTGAACGCCAATGAATAAATGTCTGATAAGCGCCTAGCTATATCAACATAGATTAAATCTTGGCTTTCGATGCGTTATTTAACTCTATACGATGGCCATGTGTATACAACCTATAAAACTTGCAGAATGTACAACTCAAAACATTTTCAGGTAAAATTTTTATCTATATATTCTACAAGTGCTATGAATACATTTTATACGAGACATACGTAAAATGTTTGTCTACTAGCTCGAGTGCATTATAAAGGAATACTTGGGCGGTTTAAATGTTCTAAGGAGGTATGAAGACTTTTATATTAAAACAGTAGGACGATCCAACGTGAGCCCACGATGTATTTGACAGAAACTGAAGACAGTATTGAACAGAACTTTGCTCAATCCAATTCAAGTGTAGCAGTTTCACGCCACTTGAATTTTCATAAGTAAATGCTTTAGAGCTAATTCAGCCCTAATAACTTCATCACTGATATCGGATTCTGTGGTTTAAATAGGATGTAAAAAATGTTGAGTGAATTAACAAAGGTTGTATTGTCAGCACAGCTGCTAGCAAAAGCGATATCATGTTTTTACAACCCTTTTCTGAAACAGTTTCCAAATGCTACAAAAAAATATTAAGGGCTTGGACTTGAAGATGAATTTTTAGTTCCACTACAGCTTAATCAGAATTGATTGGTTTTCACCTTTCATATTCTGTCGTCCCAGTGGTTTCAGAGGGGTTGTAACAAACATCCTATTACTGTTGCTAACAGCTCTAACAATAATTTTCTACTCTTTCAATCTGCCCGACCCGACCTTTTCGCGAGTCTTATTTTATTATTCAGCCTGGTGGATTTAATGATTGAACATATTAATTTTAGATATAAAAAGTCAGGAGGCGTCAAAGTCCTACAATAAAAATTCAATCGAGCAAACTTCCTTTCACTGTTCCCTGATTATTTTTTAATGAATGAATACAAATTAATTCATTTATTAAAAATGTTGGTTTTTGATTCTCCAACAGAAGTTGAATTTAGACTGCAAATATTAAAAGGTAATGGTTTTTAATTTTTAATACTTTATTATTTAATAGTTCGTAAAAAGTAAGAGTTTTTGTTCATTTTGTGGGGAAATTCTAACCCCGTGGATTTTTATATTAAATTAGTCAGGGAAATTAATGCTGGAATCTACATTTTTATAGCTTTCCCCCATGGGAAGTATTTATTCTAGAAAATGAAGCTCACAAATTTTTTGGATTTTTAAAATATTTAGTGCGGACGAAGAAATCAACATTTTTGTTCCTTCCGGTTTTCTACTTCATTGAGGAAGTATAGAGAGAAGTGCATGAGTGGAACCT
>JAQFXU010002583.1:0-19935 GCA_034693705.1 Spatulosminthurus flaviceps
TAGGGACTGACTATAAGCGGAGTGAAAATTGCCAGTGAATGAAGGGCTGGTGAGCGAGGAGCAATTTTGAGGGAAATTAGGTAATTAGGAGTTGAGGAGGAATGAGTAATGGGACAATTGGTCCGATGGCCATGGTTCCACCATATATCTTTTTCTCTCTCTCTCCCTTATATGCGACTTTTATCCCAAGGAACATGTGTTTTTAGAGAGAGAAAGAGAGAGAGAGATAGACTCTGGAGCTTGTAACATTTACTGGAGCTCTTATGTAGATATCTATAACAAGTAACTGTATAATTTCGATTTCCTATAATGTTTCCAGACCTATTACTAGGAACAACCTTGGTTGATGTACTAGCTTTAATGCACATGACATGGCCATTAGTCCGATGTTCTTCTATATAGATTGTAAAGACAGAGAGTGGGGAATGACTGGAAAATGAGGGCTTTTCCTATATATTTACTATTTTCTCTCTCTCTTCACAAGAAAGTTTACTCTTTCTTGTATAGGAATTGCTCAAAGTCTTTGATATATTTACTTATGCTTGGATCATGGAAGAGGAGATGTGTACAGCTGGAGAGTGAGTATCTGTAGGTAAAAAAAAGTCTCTCTCTCTCTCTCTCTCTCTCTTTCTCCTTGATATATAGCTATATTTAATAGATACATATGGTATCTATAAAAAGGTGTACATTAACTCTGGCAGCTTGCTTCCTTGTGGCTGAGAGAGCATTCAATTCGGATGTGGTCATGCGTTATAAATATAACGGAAAGAATGACTATTTAATAACCCGGTTGGCAGGAAAATGAGGCTTAAATTGGCCAAATGATTATATGCAATTTTAAATCATTATCCCGAAACGTTAAAAGAGCCCAAGTCCCATTAGTCACCCTTCCAGTCAAGACAGAGCCCTGAGTCAGTTCACATCATTCCTTTTCTCTCTCTCTCTCATCTTCATTTTCTCTGAAAATTTTCACAATAAAACCGAAAAGTGGACAAAATTTCGAAAAAAAACGGAAATTGTCAAAATGTCATTGGAATTTTGTTCCTATCTTCACATCTCACCTAATTATATCCCCATCACAGGGGACTTTTGCCTTGGCAAGAGAGCTTTTGTATACAAACACACACACACACAGACACACACACACACGTACAAGCACCTTGCACAATACCTTATGTATAGTTGTATATCTGAAAACACCTTATATTTTGAGAGACCATGTGCAAAATCATGTGTACAGTGTGCATACATTTAAAAGTATGCATGGCTTACTACTTGAAGCACACATTTCCCAGTGACTGTATTGTACCTATGTAGGCACGTATATACATATAATATACATGTATATGTACATACTTCAAGTATAGTTTACGCAACCGTGTGTGCTCGTTTGCTTCAAGTACTATATATTCTATATGATATTTTACTACTACAATACTCGGAAAAAAAATCAAAGGCCTTTTTATCATCCATCGCCATCCAAAGTTTCAAGAAAAAGCACTGGAAATTTTCAACTTCTCTCTCTCTCTCGTGGATGTCAATAACTTTTGAAATTTCTGAAATGGGTGGAGCTTTCCCATGTTCCTGCACTACTACTACAACATCGGTATTACATGATCCTGCTGGGATCCCACACAAGTTCTACTACTTTATATAATGTTTTTCTAATGTGTGATTTTTATTAGCCTCGTTCTGGGATTTTCTGATCTTATACGGCCAGTTATTATTATATACGTATCTAGTAAATAATAGTTTAATTAAATTGGATGTCTTCCTCTACTACTCCACATGTATAGCCACCGTCTTAATATCTACACATATTACATATGTGCGTGCGTATTAATGATAAGTCTATTAACACTTGAGGGCGGGTCACACAACTCCTTCAAATTGATATTTCCTTCATGAGTCCTGTCAATGTTAATCGTTTGTACTTGTTACGTAATTTTTAACTACTATTTCCAGGTATACCGCTCATCATTTGGGACTCTGTAAATGTAAAGTTGTGAAATATTTCCTTACCATTTTTACCCCCCATTTGTAGAAAAGCATGTTGTTACGAATACACCTCATAACTCCGTAATCCGTAATAAGAGGCAATGCTATATAGAGAATTAGAACAAAGAGGAGAATGATAAGTGAGTGAGGGATTTGTATGAAAAAAAGTGAGGGTCGTGACAAAACTAGAGGAATTTTAAAGGGGTAGGAGGATTGAGTTTTTTCAGTGTATCCATGTGGAAGGGATCGAGCCTTAGAATGATATAGAATTATATGACGTGTGATATTTAAACTAGTAGAGTTGCATATAGTGGAGAGCGTGTGAGGCTCGCATGATAACCACTACCTCCATGAGCTTAGTTATAGTTAGTTTCATATGGCAATAAGTGTATGTCTCATGGAGTACAAGTAATCATTCATTATGCAATAAGAAGGGTTGTAGTAATATGTAGCATTTCGTGTTCCTACCTTCCCGCATCCACTCCTCTCTCTCTCTCTCTCTCTCTCGCACTCTGAATATATAAAAGTGATAAAAATTGTAAAAATTATATACACAATGTCCGCAGCCGTAGACCCCTATGTAAATGACGAGAGGACTTGTGGACGGGTACCTCACCTACAGGAACCATGCTGGCTAATGTGAGTTATTAGAATCCACTGGGGTATTAAAACTCCAGAGCTTCCTAGCAAATATAAATATCCTTTAGTCTCAGACTATAGCTCACACTGCACTGTATAAATACATAGGTGGAGTGGTAAAGTGGAAATACCTTGGTAAATATAGCACATGCACAAGTACACTGTGTTCTGTATATAAAGGAGAGAAGAGAGAAAAAAAAAGCCTAGGCGACTCTAAGGCTGAAGTTGGGAAATGTCATTAAGTATTTAAAATGCTAAGGTCAAATGTTGGACTGGTGGGACAGTGCAAATGGATAAATAACCAGTTCACCAAGTGTAATTTTTAGGACATAATTGCGACACTTAAACATCCAAAGCATTGCGTGTTCCCACATACAAAAGTCAAAATTTATTATTTATCCCTCTCTCAACATTTATAAATCAGCTAAGGCTACATATGTTGCTGAGAATGTCAATTGAATTTTTTTCTCTCTCTCTCTCTACCCATGGCATTTCCTCTTGTAGTAAAATCCTTTGTAAAGAACTTCCCATCCACACATGTAAATTTACAAAGACATTTAAAGAGCAATTTTGAGGCTAAGCAACTCAATTCTTTTCAATCATCATCCCATAAATCATATTTTGTTAACAAGTAAACTAATAATTGTAAGGTTGTATTTTTATGGTCGGGGGCTCAAATGAAAATTACAATATTAATAATTAGGAATAAATATATGAGTAATAGAACAACTAGTAGGTCTCTGTGGAGATCTAGCGAGGGGATATTTTTAACCTAAAATAATAAGTCTACTACATGTGTACATATAAATCCATTTATTAATAAATTAACGGCTTAATTCAGACCTACGTGCGAATTGCGTGGCTGGACACAGCTGATAAAAATCCAGGTATTATCGTCCCTATAATGTTTTCCATTAATTCATTATATTATTCTCCATTGCCGCTCCGCTCCAAAGTAAAAATTATAACATTTCTAATAAGTAGTACTATACAAGCTATGTTAAAGGTAGGTCCAGCTTCACGGTATAGCTTTGGAATCAAAACTCCTATTTATAATACTTTTGATAAAGTAGAGAGAGAGAGAGAGAGGGGGGGGGGTAGGGAAAAATCCAAATAAATTACAAAGGGAGAAAATTCCCGGAAAAAATTAATTCCACCGAGAACATTTTCTTTCAACAGTTCCTCTCTACATAATTGTCT
Source organism: Spatulosminthurus flaviceps (assembly GCA_034693705.1). NCBI lineage: Eukaryota > Metazoa > Arthropoda > Collembola > Symphypleona > Sminthuridae > Spatulosminthurus > Spatulosminthurus flaviceps. The sequence continues at coordinate 3,838 of JAQFXU010002583.1, forward strand.
ACATACATTAATATACGTGTAGGAGAGTAATGTCCTCATGCTATAGGACCGATCCCATATGAAGATATCATGGAGAACTGTTATTTCCCTCGTGGTCCATATAAAACACATGGAGAGATAAAACATAATGTTCAAAGCTAGAATTAAAGTCATTCCCCACTCATAAATACATTTCCATGTGAGATTCTTCCGGATATATTCTTACACAATTTCAGTTAATGTTTCAACAAGAAGTTAAAAAAAAATATATTTTATGTCAAAATAGTAGGATTGAAAATTTCTATGGGCTAAGGTTATACTATAGGGTAGAAGGGAAAGGGAGAAGAAAGTCTTGAGAACGAGCTACATGTACGTGTAAAGGACTTAGCTATTGTGAGGTTTTTCTATGCACATTTGTATGTTCAAGATATGTGTGTTTGTGTGTGTGTGTGTGTGTGCTTGTGTGTGTCGGCATGTGAGTGCTGAGTATATGTTGGGGCTTTCCTCCTAAAGGAGGGTATTAGGGCGGGACTAGTCGTGCGGGCCAAGAGCCAATAGTCTTGGAGGTTCGAGGTGGGATAAAAAGTTTGTTGGCCAGGGCCGTCACCGAGGCGCCTTTCTATCACTCCTCGTATCATGAAATGTGTTTGTGTTCTAATGATAATTACTCCCCGAGATCTCATGATATTCAATTGAATTTTTTAGTTTTTTCCTCTTTCTCTCTCTCTCACTCTTATTCTCATACTACTACTTTTCCTCTTTTCTTATATACTAAAATACTAGTTCATTATTCCCTTTTTATATGTGCGGATGTGATATGAACATGAACGACAAGCATAAGTAGCTTTATAAGTGTATAAGTAGATCTGGAAACTGAGATTCCCGTCTGTGAAAAGTAACACGGTATATGCTGTAACTTTTCTGATGATAAAGTCTGTCTGCCTCCTTGATTTGACTGCCCGACTCCTTCTCTCTCTTTTTCGTCCTCACACTACCGTCCGCCTGTCTGGTTCGTCATGCACGTGGATATGCTCCAATGCACACCAACTTTGACCTCTCTCTCTCTCTCTTTTCATCTGGTTCGTTTCTCAAAATTTCTTGTTGTAGAAAAGTTTAAAATTTTTTATCTTCCAATATTACAAAGAATGAGAGAGGGAAAAAATCCTATATTTTTTCTAAAGTCATGCTTGAATAGGAGAGGGGACTTGAGCGTTAAAGGTCGATTTGATGGTTGAGTAGGATTTTGATTGGAGTTTGATCATTTTACAAGAAAATCCTCTCTTCAAATTTTTTTTCCCAAGCCTATTGTTGTATATGTGTAGGTTACAAGTCAAAATCATGTTGGTTGCTTGATCAATAATCAATGCCATAATGTTGAGAGTATATTGCATTTCCTATACCCAAATCATATGCATTCATGGTATAGGAAAAGATAGGTCAGAATTGTGTAGTAATTTTCTTATTCGTGTTTTTTTCTTACACACAGCAGAGCACAGTCATAACAATTTATGCGTGCCTGAGTTCCTTTGATCATTGATTTTGAAAAATTCTTACATCATTACAAAAGCTTGCTGATTAAGGAACAATTTGAATTTGGAATTTTCTAATGTTATTTGGAATGATTTTGAAGGGGGGTGGGTGGTAGGGAAATTTTGACAAGTTACCGTTTCTTTGGAGATAAATAGTATTTTCTTAGTGTTGGAAGTATTAGTGATTTTTTTGGGAGGGGATTAAAATATATTTTCTTAGAAATCAGAGGACATAATAATTATAATGAATGGTATTGTATATGTAATTTGTGTATAAATACATAGATAGGTGTAAAAGACATGATATAAAGTTAATAGTGTTTGAGAGGGTTGAAGGGCTGGGTGTTTTGATGACGGAATTATGAAAAGCGTTAGCCCATTTGTAATTCGAAGGTAGTTGCTAATTTAGTAATTGGAAAATTTTCACAGTACTTGACTAGCACCACAATTAAGCTTTCTTTGAGATGGTCTATCTTCCGCTAATTTATGATGGGCACACTTGAAGTCAGCTCTGAGAAAAACCAGTATAAATTACATTAAATTATATTAATTTATCTCTGTTCACAAGTGCATAACGCATTAACTCTTGATTGTTCTTGAGCTTCTTATTTTTAATAGCTATCTTACCTATAACATTGCTACTTACTCCATGTGAGGGGTATAGTTGTTCTATTGTACACCATTATTACTTCCATTATTACAACTAAGCTATAGCATATAGGGCTCTTGTGAAGAGCAATGTGGCAGTTCCCATCAAATATGAGTGCTAAGCACTATTCTGACTTGTACTACTACTACCACTACTATTTACTACATACTACACAAGCGGCATTATTCTTCTCATAACTTATTGACTTATCAGTGCGATGTTACTATCAGGAGGGAATCAGATAGAGCCATGAGCATGGAAAATATTGATAGGATTCCATTAGAATAATTCCTCTTTTACCTCTCTTCTTGTCATATATCAACCCTTAACTACGTGGAGTCAAATTGAGGGAACTTGTTTCATATACAATAATTTCCTCTCTGTAGATCTTCATCTAGATTTCCTACTTGTTTATCCATCCTTGTTTCTTTCTATATGATCCTGCTTTTCTTTTTGTAAGAGAAGGCGAGGCTCCTACAAGTTTATCATCTTTCATAAAAATGTTCTCTCGCAAATATTTTTCAAACAAAACCGACCTAATTTACATTTGAAACTTTATATCTCTATACTTACCATATATGTATATTCTGTATACTTAGATGGAAAAAGCATTTTCTGAGCATAGTGCAGTGCAATAAAATACAAGAAATTTATGTAAGTTTTCTCATTTTTTGACATTATTTTCAAAGAGGTAGTAATATTTCCCTTAAAACATGATTATATTTTCCCCCTTAAAATATATGGGAATTTATGCATGAAAAAAGTCAATATTTGCCCGAATATTTTTTCCCTGCCCAGCCTTTTAATAACTGAGGAGAGGAGAGAGACTACCAAGCTCGGAGCATAGAGAGGAGAAAAGAATAAAATTTCTCAATGTCAAGGCTTGTAATTACAGGCGGTAAAATTTGTTGGAAGAGTAGAAAGATTAAGAAAATTGCATAGCTCGCTTGTATTTAACACCCTTAAACATATCTAACAGGTTCGGACACAACAAGAATCCAATAAATATTTTACGCATCAAATACTATACACACACACATGTACAGAAAATACTGCACACACACACACACACACACACACACCTTATAACCTTCCTCCTTCATATTTTTCTTCCTTAAATTTTAATGCTATGGAGCAAAAGGAGCAGTAATTCTAATTACATAGTAGAGAATCCAATGTAAATAAAGTTCTCTTGATTATTAACTCTCACAATGAGTTATGATTATGCTCATATAGTTGTGTATGTTTTGAGAGAAGAATAGTTGTATAGGAATCCTTGAAAATTTTTGCCACAATGCAAATATGCAATGCGGTAGGTAGATTTTTCTATGAGGATCATCAATGGATTTTAGTTAAGCGAGAGAGAGAGAGAGAGAGAGAGAGAGAAGAAAAAAAGGAATTTCCGTTGCATTCAATTTGCTCATTCACGATAGATATAAGAATACACGTTAAAATCCTATAAGAGATAGGAACATGCCATAAGATGAGGGAAGATGCGCTACAGTAGCTGTTTCATCATTAGATATGCTTCGAATTAAATGAGGAATGTTCTTCTTCTTGGCGGATGAGGAATGTCTTGGAAGCTTATGAGCACCTTTTAGTATACTTCGTATATTGGAAATAGCTTGATAAAACGATTATATGTATATGCATGTAACTTCTATGCAGATCCAAGAAAAATTTCCTGGATCCAAATATCCTGCATATATAAGGTTAGAAAAAAATCATCTGAAATTCTCTACTCTTCTTTTATAGGGACAACGTTAGAAATAGTTTTACATGTTAACTTTATGCAGCCCAAGACTTTTACATAGAAACCTATATGTATATGACATGCATACAAATTCAATGCTATAGCATGTGTATAGGCTTGAAAGATATGGATATATATGTACATGCGTATGTATAACGTATAGCTGAGGCCTTTCCATATATAATAAGAGAGGAGTTTCACGTCGTGCTGTCCTACATTGCGTGTCGACGATTCCAAGTAATAATCATCTTCATGTGGCATGCCATGCTATTTCTATATGGTCTGACTCCTAACAACGTGAACAGAGACTATCTCATGCATGAAATCGCAATCGGAAAGACAAATGTCCTATTTTCCATCACATCACATGCACACTTTTTTCAGATTTTTTTTGTTATATTCACTTGTTCCCTCCACACCATTACATATATTACTACTACCACTACTACTACCCACTACTACAGCATTACAAGAGTCATCCCTACAGTACGAGCTATACATAAATACTTAGGTTTTTTGAAGGTGAAAAGTGATTTCTCACTCTATGGAACAACTTTGGCGGCTACTAGTGTAGTTTCATTAATTTACTAGATACTTATACGTTCTCTCTCTCCCTATTTACTCTCCATATCCCTTTAGCAGAGCCTCTATGTATACTATAGAGAGATGCTTATCAGGAATGCTCTTTTGTTTTTTTGCAAGTATCTCGTGTGAATTTTGCTATTATTGCGGGATTTACTTGGATCATCCTATAGCTCAAGGATGTACAACTAACTCCTTGGAAATTGATTGTGGAAATACTCATGATTATTATTTATTAATTGAACGGGAATATCTTTTTAAGACACTTATTCCGTCTACTCCCATCAGTGTATGTACTTTACGCGTAAATGTGTAACTGCTAATTGGAACAAATTTTTATTGCCCTTAAGGTCATTATTTCCTCAATTCTCAACGACATTTTCCTTATTTTTCTTCCTCTATACACTTTTAAAGAGAGGAGTCCTAAATAGGAACTACCTACAATACTCTACAGCCTTTACTATGTATATGAGTACATATATGGGATTCTTGTATATAAATGGCTAAATATGGAATGACATATGAGAAAAAAAATGATCAAATAAGGTGGAGAGGAAATTCAAAGAGGAGGTGGAGGAAAAAATTCATTGAATTATCTTGAAGATTTTTTCCAGGACATTTTTTCCTCAGATTTATAGCTTTTTCCGATGCGATGGTAAAATGATGGATGCTTTGCTTTTATATATAGGAAATTCTATTCTGCGTGGAAATACTTACTTGTACGATATGTTGGGAGGAAGAGAAATGTGAGGAAACTTTTTAGTACGAAAATAGTATAGGAGAGTCTATGGGAGATCTGAGTATGTAGGATATAGCGTTGATATAGTAGGAATATTGTATAGAGAGAGGATTCGTCCATGGGCTCCGACTCTCTCTCTCTCTGTCTCTCTCTCAGCTTGGGAGCATTCGGATGGAGAAAAGAGAGAGAGAGAGAGAGGAAACTTGAATCGGGAGAACATACATAATTGGGTGGAAATTATAGAGTGAGGAACTCCGAGCCGAAGAAATTCGGTTGAAGCCAAAGTTTAATGGGGAAACTCAGGGGAATATCGATTGATGCTCCGAGCCACACCTTGATAAACTCCATGAATAATTTAATTCCCAACCCTACCTGTCTATAATTTGAGGGCGTCACCTTCTCCGTTTGTCCTTTTCCAACATTCATGAAGATTCTCTCCACTCTCGTTTTACACACATCCAGACACAAAAACCATACAACTTGATATCTTGTGCATATCTTCAAATAATACAATGTTAACACAATTTCCTTGTACACAAGAAGCAAGCCCTCTCGTAACTTTTTACAAACCTTCCCTTCACCACCTACCCCTCAGCACGTAATCCCATTTTACATATGTACACTATATACCTACTCATACAGACCATACTCTTTTCATCCATCAATACATAAGACACATCCTTCAAAAAAAAAACTCCATCATATTCACCATCCACAACCAACCCTCAAGACTCGTGTCATGTCAAAGGAGTTGAGAGCAGAAACTCATATTCCAGACTTCATCTATATTTTCACTACACTACTATTTTAATTTTCTTATCCTATCCTTCTAAATAAAATCCTACCTATATTTATGCATTACATCTCTCTAATACGTAGCATTTTCCTCAAGCTACCAATCTACAATACTAAGTGGCCCTCCATTTCCCTTTAAAATTCCCATAAAATTCCTATAAAGACTTTTTCCAAAAATATTGCCAATGTCAATTCCCCCCCTTAGTTCCCCCATGTACTATTATCACAGTAGGGACATTTCCCTATCCATAGAGCTCCTCCTGTCAGACTGTACCTTAGCTTATATTTTCCTTTAGAATATTAAAATATATTATGCAATTTAAATGTACAAGGTTAATAGGCGTATTATACTAGGTAGTAAATGCATAGTAGAGAAATGTAAATCTCCTGCAGAGGAATAAATATATATTTGCATGATTAAGGAAGAAAGTAAAAGTTTACATAGGGAATTTACACCTCGAATAATTTTTATCTTGTAGTCAGGAACTCATCCTTTGAATTTTAACTAGTTTGTAGTCCAATGGATCAACATAGAATAAGACTCAAGTTGTTATATATGGTGGGAAGATGAGATTATGGGATTTTACATGGAGACTTTTCCATCTACGTACGTATACAAACATTATACTAAAAGAGGTAGGAGCTCAAATAGGAATGAGCACATTGTATAGAAAGGTGGACCTTACATGAATTTTATTTCTCATTCATTTTAACTTGATATTCTAATCATGCAAGTTTAGGGATATGACTTTGGTTTTTCTCTCTAGGGTAAGTAATATTCTTTTATATGTTGGAGGATGAGAGAGGGAAGATATTGGGAAAATCTATTGGAAAGACGTGGGGAAGAGACGTAATGGTAGAGGTATAGAATATTGCAGTATAGGAGGAAGGTTTTAGTGTGTAAATAGGTAGATGGTCAAGAATGATTGAAGCAACTATTAATTTAATCTGGGTATAACTATACATACGTATATGTTATGGAGTAAGGAAAAAAGAGTTTCAAATGGGGAGGGGGATAAGTTGTAGAAATATATCGTCTGCTTCAAAAAAACTGGTTCGGAGAGAAGAAGATTGATTGATTGCACTCACCTACTTGTTCTTATCTCTCGTCTCCAAGAATACCAAAGATGAAGAAGAAGCTAATTTAAATACATTCAAGTACTTTGGACAGGTTGTGTACTACTACTACTACTCCGCTCTTATTGTAAGTTATACATACTTGCGTCTATTCCCATTTACCTCGGATATTACTCAAGTCCGAGAGACTTTGTGAGTCAGTGTAAGATTCACATAAATGCTATCGACCTTCAATGTTCAATATTCACTCCCCAGACATTGTCGGAATCTTTAGGCTCTTCTCTATTCTTCTTGGATTTTCCCTCAATGTTACTTAACTATACGAGCTATTCGATGGAGTGTAGTAGTAGCTAGCAGGGTTTTTAGTTCTCTCTCTCTCTCTCTGTGCTTTTATGTACTTTTTTTCTCTCACATCATCTTTGTAGCCAAATAGTGTAGTATCTACTAGAATGTCGTAATAATTATTATATGCAGACTGCATCATAAATTACAAATTGCAGCTGAACCGCTCACTCCTTGTCAGATTGAAAAAAGCCTTGGACAGAGTGAGAAAGTGGGTTTCTCCTCGGAGAGACCTAACCTTTCTGTGCTCTTCCATATTATATTTCTTATTACATTAACTCTGAAGCTCTCGTGTTCTTTTCCCTTTAATTTACATACTATTTCTATATATCCCTCATACACGTGCTAGACAAAGCTATATCCAACGTTCTAAAAATTATTACATTGATATTTATATGCTAAAATAATTTATCAACGTAAAATATACGAAAATTTCTATGTACATTTGCATAAATGGAAAATATTCTTGGGAAATTTTAATTTTTGTATTTAGTTATTTAGAAAATATTTTTATGTTACTTGACCATGGAAAAACCTTGAGGGCTTAAAAAATGAACACAAGTTTAAAAACGTCATTTCTCCAACTCTTTCTTTTCCTCCTCCTTGGATAATTTCATATTCATAGTTTCCCGTCAAAAATATATTATTTATATTTTATGTTATTTCCTATTTATTATTTACCGTATGTTAATTCTGTACTAAAAAAAATCATCGCCAACACTTATTTTGAGAAACTATACATTACGTAGAGAGAAAAACACCTTTGTTTTTATTAGCGTACAAACGACGGAATTATGAGTAATGAGCAATAAAAAAAGCATGGGGTGGTAAAAAGAAGTGCTAATAAAAAAATCCTCTCTCAAAATTATAACACTTTTCAATGATTCAAGTTAAGAATGGTGTAAAAACTTGGAGGGTAACTCCTTGTAGAAAAATACACAACGTTATATTATGTACAAATCCCTTTGAATTTCAGGTTACATTTAATACATTGTTGTTCTGAGGATAATTGTAGAGTTGTGTAGGGAAAAGACAAAACGGAAATACACATATGCCAAGCTCCCTTGCTCTTTGACCTTTACACACACACACCGTGCTAGAAAGTATTAATGACGGGTTAAAGTGCTGATGAGTAACATTTTACTACATGTTTTAAAACTATCCCTAGTCTCATATTCATGAGGTCATTTGAAATAATGATAAACTTTTCTATACAAAAGGATATGACTTTTTCTCTTCTATCTTTCTATACATAAAATATCAATATAGGATTTTATAATAGAAAAACTCAGTCTCGTATAGAAAAGTCCAAGGGAATTTTGTAAAGGAGGTGAAAAAAAAATATGCGAGTTTTTTTCTTACACCGAGCCGGAAGCTATGTTATATGGGTAGATGGAGTGAGTGCAAATGTGTTTATATGCATTGAATACATGAAGATTTTATGAGAGCTTGATATTCCCAATGTAAATCATATAGATACTTGGTCTGTAGAGCTCTGGGAGGAAAAAAATCCATAAGATTTTTCATAGGCAGTGTGTGAGAGAGAGAGAGAGAGAGAGAGATAAATCGGATAGACTTTCAGTCCGTCATGGTGGTATGGTTTTCTAATGTCTTTCCAACCTAGTCTCTTCTGAAAACTCTCAATGTGTGTGTACTAGTTCATTGTTTTATATCTTCTTATACATTTTTTTATACCATATTATACTAGTATATATTTTCTTGTTGTCGAGGCCAAGAGGAGGATGAACCATTTGTATGTATGTTCACACATAGACAAAATACATACACACACACTTCCTATCAAATGTGTATGAATGTGGGCTTTTTACAATGTTTTACTAGTTGTTTTTCTCTTGTGTGTGTGTGTGTGTGTGGAACAACATGAGCAAGAAGAACATCATCTTGGAACAACACTTGTTTCAAGACTAAAATCCACTGGATTGGGTGTGTCTGAGTCGTGACTTAAGGGTCACGGACAGGATGAGGTCAACGTGAGGCACCACCTTCAAAAATGGAAGTTTTCTTCTTGTCTATATTCCTTATTCGCTCTCCTCATCGTCCCAACAACAATACTATTAAAACTCACACATGTAGCTATGGCATACAAAAGGAATTCAACTTTTAGTATTTTTCTCCCTTCTCTCTCTCTCTCTCTCTCTTCCTCCTCACACCTGTACATATTAAATATGTCAAGTCATCCAAAGTTTTAGTACCCTCTATGTAGTATGTAATATACTAAAATACTAAAATCCTCCATAATAAAAAAAACATATCCGTTCAAAAAGCTTAAAAATGTAACTTCCGAGATGAACACCCTAAATAATTTGTACACGTTATCTATATATGTGCATACATGGCTTTTGTAGATAGTGGGGGTATTTGGTAATAAAAATCCTATGAATATTCAAAGTCGGTTGTGTTGTAAATGTGTAGCAAATAAAAATTGTTTACAATCTGTCTTTTCAAAATCTCAGTGAGGTGTATCAAGAGCAAATATTCTCAAAGAGAGCAAGAGACTAACGCTGGTTTATTCTTCAAGTTTTTTCTCCTCTCCAATTGAAAATTATTCACTCTGTGACAAATTGACAAAAGGAGAGAACCTTAGGGAGAGATAGAGAGGTGCATCCCATAAAAAAACCTACTTGACTTTTTCTCCTATATGACAGGTTGAAATTCCATTATAAATTGTATAGGCTTCTCCCTATATCTGTACAGTATAGGGAAAAGTATGTATACTTGTTATAGTAGTATGTGCTTTAGGAGAACTGAGGAAATGTTCTTTTTCTGTCGATTCTCTATAATACGGTAGTCCTGATGATAAAAAAGGAGCTCGCTACTACAAAACTCCACTCAAGAAAGATCTTTGAGGTCTTAGGAAATTTTAATTTTTCCAGCAGAGAAGCGCCTTTTTTTGCTCAAGAAATTTTCCACACTTGGTTGGAGATGAATTGTTCTCGACGGAAATGCGCCGTCTTACTCGATTTTTTTTCTCCATCATTTTTCGGTATGGTATTGTAATTGAAGATCCCATTGTTCACCCGGATTTCCACTCTTTCTTTCTTCTTTTTATATTATATACGGTAAAGGTCCCACATATGGAGTCAGATACTCACTCCGATGCTCAGAGACTCTAGAAACTCCCAAGTCTTCTCCGAGAATTCAATATTATAAAAATCTGTCCCATCTTTTCTCATGGAATGCTCATCTCTTACGTGTATAGGAGAGTGAGCATATAAGAACATTAAAAATTGAGTGTAGGAGCTATGTTTTTAGCATGGAATAATGACAAAAGGTGAGATACTATTTCTCAAAATGATGGGACTCATTCTGAGAGTAGTGTGTGGAAGAAGATACATTAAGCACAAGTCAATTTAATGGAAGGAGTCAGTAGTGCAGAGAGAGAGAGATGGTAGATAGGAAAATCATATATAAAGACGTTCCTATAAGGAAGAGCTCAGCCATTATTACAACTCTTTAAGGATCAAGAGATTTTAAAGTGCGTATGTTATAACGTGGAGACATGGAGAGGTTTCTTTCCACAAATGTTTTTTTCTCAGTGCTCAGTCAGTCTTTCATTTCAATATCGCTACTGTTTCCTTTTTGGCTTTCAAGCCTTAATGGATTTTTGGGTGCCGGCAAAGCAAATAATGTTATGGGTTGAAGGGAGTACTTTACTTTTTAATATTATATTGTATGAGACATTTTAACAGAATATGAGGAGGGGAACATATAATATTTGAGAGAATTGAGGAACGAACCAAACTGAAATCACTAGTCGATCACTTTTTCTCTTTAAGAGCTCCTCCATAAAATGCCACTTAAATCCTTTATTTCTCTCAGCCCGGTCTATATCGTCCATTTGTCCCTTTATATATTTCCTATATGAACGTCCATACTTATTACCAGAGTACTGATCAAAAGTTTGAATTATTTCAAAATCACATTTATGATGGTCGTATTGAGAGAATTTATTGTCATGAGAATTAATGGCGAATTTTTGGTGGTAAGAAAAATGGTATCGAATGGTATTGGAAGATATTTGAGACGAAAGTTTAAATGGAAAATTACTTTTACACCTGGGAGAAAAATAAAAACTTATCTTCCAAATCAGAAAGACAAAGAAGAACAGGTGTCACGTCATTTACAAATTAAAATATCAGACATGCCGAAAGTCTTATATAGGTGAGATATATAGACCAGTTAACATTCGAATAAACGAGCATTGGAGGCTTGGAGAGATTATGAAAATAACAAAGAATCTTCAGCGATAGCAAAGCATCTCAGACGACAGCCATCACACGAAATAGATGGGGAAAATTTCAGTATTATAACGAAGGACAAGCTTTCCCTGAGACGGAAAATCAAAGAAGGATTTTGTATCCAGCAGTCATCCAATTTGATGAACGTCAATCCAGGATTAAAACTCAGTGACACCTGGAAACCGTTAATTCCAGAGATGAAAACATTGTACAAAAATATTTAAATGATTTTAAAAAAAATTAAATTTTAGTTTTACGATAATAATCATAATAATTATAGCGCTGTAGTAGTAATGAATAGTAACCTAATCAGTTTCAACTCACCTGGTTCTGACTGAACTTGAAAGCTTGCGATAACAAACTAATTTTTACACGTAAAATCCACGTAAACCGAAGAGAAAATGATTCCAAAATGGTTGAAATTTTGAGGGTACTTGTAAGTACCCGTAGAGGGTGAAGATTCTAGTGGTACATATTTAGATTGTGGTGGACTTCAGATGTGAGGAGGGACTTGGCAGAAATGATAAATGAGTATAGCGGAGAGTTTAAGGAGGCATAGAAGAGAGGGAGATGATCCTTACGTGTGAACATTAGGAGCTAATATTAGTTTCACATGTCACAATGTCGGTTCCATGGGATCATTTCATGCGTAATATAGGTGATTTGAAAGAGACCCTGAACCAGCATAGGGAGCTCCAGGATCATTTCGTTTTCTTTGGTAAATGAAAAACTACTATGCTTCCAATTGACGCTGACGTGTTTACTACTAACGTGCATATGTTTGTATTACAAAACAGAGTAGAAAAGAAGATGATATTTTTTTGTCTCTACAATATAATTTGTACTTCTTATTTTTGACACGGATGATTTAGTTATAATAATTGGAGTTGTATGACTTTTAAATGGCAGGATGTGTATAGTTCGGGAGTTTTTCTCTGTTTAAATTGTCATGGATGATTTTAAGAAATAATAATTTGAGAATTTTAATACTATTGACAATTCTCACTGTGTGGCAAGTGCAATTAGTAGGACTGGGCTTAAGCTTGGACGAGGAGAGTGTGGGAAAATAATGTGGTAACTTTTGGCGTCGTGGTTGCTAAAAATACTGCGTCTAGGGAATAAAGATGAAAAATAATTTTATTTGTAAAGAAAAATTAGTACATAATTTGATGCAGTGGATGAAATTGTTTGGAATAGGTAGAATATTCGGGAAATGTGTTCCAACTTTGATCGTATAGTTTTTCATAGGACTGTTGTAGAAACTTCCAAAGTGAGTCAAGCTCAATTCTTTCGCAATGTGTTATTCCTGATTCGAAACTATCACTAATATCCCATCCACAGGAACAAACATAAAGCGAATAACAAACGTATGACAATATTGACAACATTTATTTTTATAGCAAGTCCCATTTATGACTTTTCCATCCGCACATTTAATATGTGATTTTGTCATAATTTTTAAGAGACATTGAAGTCAAGTAAAATGTTTACATCTATGGGGTTAAGTAAATAACATGATTTTTCAAGAACCCAAGTTTTGTGGAGAGATGAAAACAATCTACTCTCCAAAAAATATTGACAGTTCAATTACTTCATCTTGTAGCAAGTCCCGTTTATTGATTTTTCATTGGACACATGGCGTCGCCAAGGATGTGAGAGGAGAAAAATAATTATATTTCCAAAACAATTGCAAATGTTATAATCAGAAAAATATTTTTACTCTCCAAAATATATATTGACAGTGCAATTACTTCGACTTGTAGCAAGTTCCGTTTATTGATTTTTCATTGCATGAAGACGGCGTCACCAAAGATTGGAGAGGTGAAATATATTTGAGTTTCCAAAAAAAATTAATGTTATGATTAGAAAAACATTTATACAATGGAAGATATTGGCAGTGCAAATTACATCACGTTGTAGCAAGTCCCATTTATTGATTTATCATTGCATGAAGACGGCGTCACCAAAGATGGGAGAGGTGAAAAATATTTATATTTCCAAACAAATTAATGTTGTGTTTAGACAAATAATTCTTCAATGGAAGATATAAGCAGTGTAATTACTTTCAATTGACTTGTAGCAAGTCCCATTTATTGACATATTATTGAGTCACCTGAGATTTGAGAGGAGAGAAACCGTGGGTAAAATATCTAATGTCACAAGAGCAGCAACATATTTGTTATTGGACTACTCTAGAGATAGGTGTGAAGAACTTGTATGGAGTAATGCTTCCTCACCAAACGGACGAGATATGACAAAGTCCAACTTGTTCATACACGGATGTTTTCAATTGTAATAATAATGAGAAAATGTTTTTAAAAGGGAAATAATTATGTATTCCGACACATTTTTTCCAGGTAGTGGAGGATTTTCATAAAAACGGGACTTTTTTTAATATATTCGCCAAAAGTGGGAAATTATGCAAAAATTTACGGCACATGGATCGCTTTTAGTGCGCCACACTAGAGCGGCAGTGCTCTACATCCTGAACCTTCTCCATTCTTTTATAATATGCTACAACACTGTGTGGCTATATATTTTGGACCAGCATAGGACCCAGTACCAGCTCCTCAAGTATTGGTTTTAATGACATTAGCCCATTAAAAGACATATAGAAAAGTGGATGTGATGAAATTTTGGGCTATCCTATAAAAAAGTACATCATTTTTCCTACCTAAAAAACGGATTTTTCCTTAACAGCCAAGTCCATATGCTCACTTTTGGAAGCCATGGTACCATGGTAAACGGTTCCCCCATTTACCCCATGTTTTAAGAAATCCACAATTAGCCATCCCACTGGTGTAGGGCTTGGGTGACCAAATTTTCCAAAGATCTAGTAGTATTATATCATAATGGAAACAATCCATGTGTGGTAATTATTTCCACATTTCCCATACTTTTTGTCGAATATAAAAAAGGCCGGTTTTTACAAAAATCCCCCACTGCGATGAAGGAAATATTTCCTAAATTAAAATATTGACAATTCACATTGTAGCAAGTCCCATTTATTGTTTCAGTTCATGTACAAGTAGTGTGATGTAAAAGCAAACCATTGAGCAAATAAGAACGTGTCCACAGTTGATTGAAATAAAATTCTCTTCATGATTTTGTCTACAATCAAAACGGATGAGAGATTTTTTCCAAATGTTTGTTTAGTTTGACTCTTTCCCACAGCCCTGCTATCGTCCAAATGATAAAACTTTATAAATACAAACAAGTTCTACCTCAGAGCTTCTCACTCTTTTGTCTCCAATTTAATTTCCAAATGTAATGTAATATTTTCAGTGTATGTACTCTAAATACCTTTGTAAAAGAGTAGCAATTGGTGTTTATATCTATGGAAGCTTTTATGCATATTCGTATGAAATATTCCTCCTTCAACCAGATGAAATAAGCTTCTAAGCTTGGGAAACTTCGGGAAAGTTTTGATGAAATGTGAAGAAAAGGAAGAAGAAGAAGAAGTGCGGGAAAGTTGGAAAAAAAGCTAGCGGCTTGATGAGATGAAGATGTGATAATACTTTGTATCCACTTTTACGGCAAATATATTGTTTTATAAGCGATCCGAACCCTAAATTTGACGAGGTAATTGCCTGTAATATGGTAAATTGTAAAGGCGCATCAGCATGTAGAAAACCTGTGTAATAAAATTATCTGATAATATTTACTGCCGTCTTTATTGTAGTAGCACCAGTCCTTCCTCACAATTCCTCTAGTATAACTTTCAATACAAATTGTCCCTACAAATTACCCTCTCATATTCTATTGTATCCCACCAATCTCATTCTCTTACCCTTGATTTTGTCAATTGACTTTGTATCCTATTCATTTGCATTGAGTCTACTTTATTTCCTCTACATTATACTATATAGTCCTTTCAGTCATGTATCAGTACCTACGAAAATACTCTCTACTACACTACATGTAATATCATGCTAAAATTTACTTGGAACTTCATTGCAGATCCCAGCCTTACAATCTACATGAGATAATTACATGGAGTAACTTGTATGTGTTTTTATACTCATTGAATCCATTGACATTTCCAATGATTTTATATTCCTTATATAAATCTTACCTCCACAGTAATATTAATAGTCCAATAAAATTGTCATGTTCTGAATGAGCAATAATATGGCCAAGGAAAAAATCCCTACTAATTTACATTTAACACAAAAGCATCACTTCCATTTCTTTATCTTCAATGAATTGTAATAATCTCAATAAAATTAATCATCATCCTCATAACCTGAGAATTGCAAATGATTTTTTTCTGGCTTCGTAAAACAGTCACCAATTCAATTGAACTAACCGGATTTGAATGGATGTACACAGATTTATACACGAGTTAGCTACTACTCTACTACAATTTGTGAATAGTTGTTGTTGGGGTGGGA
>JAQFXU010002584.1:0-19933 GCA_034693705.1 Spatulosminthurus flaviceps
CTACAGCTGCCTAAATCTAGGTAACTATAGGTGGTATCTTATGACTAAAAAATAAGATGCTAAATTTTAAAATTAAATCCTTTTAAATTTAAAATCTTAAAAATCTAACCATTCCCCTAGCTCGGAGTGTGAGCAAAGAAGATTTGAAACTCGCCCTTCCCCAGACTACAGGTTCCAGAAAAGTTTCACCATTGCTACCTAGCGAAGAAAGAAGAAAGTTGTAATTTATCAGCAAAGGTCAGTCTAGTATTCTTTATTCTTTACTGGTCAGTCTTTATCTCGCTGGTGTTGGTGCTGGTGCTGGAAATAATTTTAGCAAATTCTCTTTCACAATTTGGTGGTTGCAAAACGGGAATCTTCATAAAATCTCACCATGAGCGGGTTCCTGAGAGGCAGGTAGATACATCCCTATTTTCTAAATGCATAAAAAATACATATTCATGATGATTCTTTTCTCTCATCTATTTATTTTTTGGGTAGTACAAATACGGACCCAAGGCTTAGCCCCTTTTTGCTTTCGGATTTTTATCTGCAACAAATCGTGAGGGAAATTATTTTACCAGAAGAAATCTTCAAGAAATTCTTTGTGGGGCTCGTCTGGAAGTCAGAATTTTGGAGAAATGAAAGTTTTGATGGCAGGTCCAGGACTGAAGAATGGGAGAATTTTGCTCCAATAATCCTGACCTGGTTGGTCTAATTCCCACGAATCAAGAGCTATGGACATGGAAAGTCGATTTAGGGGGATACCACCGAAGTTTCCAAGATTGTGATCCTAAAATCAAAGCATTAACACCATTACAACTGGAACCAATTGTCATATTGTCTAGGAAAGACGAAAAATACTCCAATGAGATGTTAATCGAAGATCTCAAAAAATTGAAGCAGTATTGGGAATGGAAGGAAGGTTCACATTGGCAACTCTTCACCGTACTGTTGAGATTCAAGACTATGAAACTCTGGGACTTGCCAGAGACTTTGGAAAGCTCAGCTGAAAACTTCGACCTTTGGGCTAATCAGTTTTTCCGCGATATGTTCTAAACCTATAATTTCACTCATGCATGTAACAAACTAATTCTGTACCTAAATATATATTGATCGCCAGTTTTCAAAGCTTAAAAGGTTCTATGATTTACATACTTGGGACTGAGCACCTTCACTGTAGATTTCCGTAGGTAGTGTTGATAGCCAAAGGTAGCATATCTGCAGGTCGAACTCCACATTCACTCAAGCTTCATAAAAGTTCACCTTGAAGCCTTCAGGTCAGAAATTTTTGCTAGGCTCAGGATTGTCTGCAATATTTAAAGTAGGTTAGTAACCACTTAGCTTCACTCATGATCAACTCTCTCACGAACGATCACTACACTGCAACTATCCACAAAGGTTTTAAAAATTTTAGTGTGTCGTGTCAAGTTTTTTAATTCTGGTCGAACTCATCTTTTGCCTACAGTGCAACCATAAAACTAGCACAGGTAACTCTTTTTATCAATTATTATGTGAATTTAAATTAATCACTTGGCAAAAAATAGGATTCCATACCATACCTAGCTAATTCACTCAAATTCATGTAGCTAGGGATCCGAGAGGGATGGCTAACCTGGCACTCATGGAGGCAAATACTGCTATCCGTCACCTTATACTCGTAAAGATTCTGCCAAAAAACTTGTCAGAGACGATTGTTGCGGGGTTTCAACTCCCAGCGAGGTGCATACTTTTTCCAGAAATGATGCAAAATTTTGAGTTCTGGCGCAACAACCCAGAGTGGAAAGAAGCTGTACCTGAGATAGGAATTATAAAAAACTGGCAAAGAGAAGCAAGGAATTTCTATTACGCCGCATCCAGATGTAATCCGCTAGTTTTAGATGACTGTCACCCTTCCAAAGCAAGAATTCTAGAGGAAGCAGAAGGATTGATTCCTTACACTAAAGAGCAATTGTTAGAAGACTTGGCAGCTTTGAAAATAGTGGCTGAGGGAGAATATGTGAAGTTTGCAAGGTTTAGGAGGATTTGGAGAATCCTACGAATGGTGCATCATACTTTACCTCAAACTAATCAACTTTACCCTTTCACTTGCACTCGCTCGCACCAAAATTGTAAATTTACAAACTAAATCTCATTTCGATAATTGGCTTAATTTTTGTCATTGCATAGCTTCGAAATTTATGGTTAAACCTAATGCGTGGCTGTAGAACTTACTGTCTGTAAAATGCGCATTTAATCTTTAACCAGCCTTGTAGCAATCTCTTTTTTTTTAAAAGAATTGGATAAAATAAAATAATTATTCTTACCCTGAATCCAGAAAATCATCCAGTGTAGTTGTCCTCAATTTTTTAGGTTAGTTGGCACTTCACTAGAAATCTAAGGAAAAAAATCCAGTTCCTTACACTTGGGCACTTTAATCTTAGCTTCACTTGGGTTCTGTCACTTTTTGTTTTAGTTTCTCCACACTTCCTTTTACTGGCATAGCTATGTCTTCAGATCATTCATATGCCCGGAAGATGAACCAAATGGTTCCGGAATGGACTGTAGTCAGTGACGAAGAATACCCAGCGCTTGAACCTTCTCCTGATTCAGAAGAAAGTGAGAATACAGATGCGGAGAAGACCCGAGTCACATTGCGGGATGAGCTCGCAACTACGATCATTGCTATAGATACTTTTGGTATAGCCTGGCCTTCCAAGAAAGCAAAATCCAGATGGCTTGAGGAAGAGAGAGGGCTATGGACCAAAATAAAGGGCTGCTCTTCACAAATCCAGAAATTTACCCATGGTCCTAAATTCAACTTGGATATGACTCCAACTCGGCCAAGGGATTACCTGGAATTAAAGGACACTTTACTTATTATCACAGCACTTGAAAGATGGTTGAAGATCCGATGGTTTTTCACTCAATCAAAAGAAGTTGAGGAAAGAATCACCTGCAACTTGGGCCACGACGCTGAGGAATGTCCCATGGATTTGATTACTGTCTGGAAGCCGGGAGCATTCGTACCAGAATTAAAGTTGCAAGGTCCAATTCTAGCTCTGCAATGAAGACAGCAAATACATTATACCCAATTAATCACAATTGGAGCAAATCACATTAAAATTAAATTAATAAAATTTCTAGAGTCAATATTACTTAGTACTAATAACTCCACTTTCATAAAGTTGAATATACGAAATTCAACGCACCTTTACCAATTTTAAATTTAAACTTGGGCGCTGGTAAAGTTTCCGTGTCGTTTTCTCCACGACATGACTAGCCACTTATTTTGAAACTCCTTAGAGCGCGAAATAAACTCCTCGCAGAGGAGACTCCATTGCACGATTACCTATCAATTTTGTTCCTCATAATAATTATCAAAACATTATGGGTAAGTTAATTTTAAATAAAATTGGTAAAATTTAGGAAATTTACTAAAATATATAAATGTTTTCAGGAAAATTGCATTAACATATAGGATGAAATAATTGGTGTGAAAAATGCTGTTAAACTTACCTTGGAGTCCATGTTCCGAATCCGGTGGTTGGATTTTGACTCAACCCTGCATCATGACAAGACGGATGGCAAATTATGGATGTTGACCTCCGACCAGCCCCAATGGGCTTGGGCCAAGTCTTTGAAAGTAGCTTCTCCCTCTATGCCAGTACTGATTAACAAAACATTGTCACAGGAGTTCCCATTCCTCGAGATCAAGGAGCATACCTCTTACACTGTGAAGTTGTTGAGAGGACTCATGGCAATTGGGACAGTCATCACTAATACGAAAGACACTACGGAATTAATAAAACTTACCTGCACTACATCCCACAGTGTCTATAATTTTATTTGTTCGAAATACTCGCATGTATTTTTTTGAAACTCCGTGGAATTTAAAATCTTCTGACAATCCTGCACATTTCCTTCAAGACTCTAACGTTAAGTTTTGACTGATAATTAAAAACAAATTTGATGGCGTCAAAACTTTACAAACGGAAGCAACTGCGAAAATGACTAAAAGGAGCTCTAAATTTTCACAGTTTCAATTTTTAACAAAATTTATTATGTATGAATTTTTTGACCAAGTCAAGAAATAGAATTGCTCAATTATTGGTTTTCCCGGATTTTCTTTAAAAGGCTTAATTATAGATAACTTATCTTCCGGCTTTTTAGTTCAGTGCTTAAGTTTGACGCCGTTCATATATTTAAAATGAAGAAACCCCATTATATTGTCAAGATAATTCAGCAATTTCCAAATGCTAAATATGCTGTGAAGCCCTGGACAACAGTGAGGAGCCCTAGCAGCAGAGTGCGTTGTTGGCCAATGAGGTTGGCTCAGCTAAAGAGATTGTTGCAACACCGACAATGAGCGTAGATTTGGGCAGTAGAAATTATTCAAGTATTCAAATAAAACGATTTAATTTACCTTCTTTATTTTTCCTTTCTGTTATGAATACAATTTAAGCTCATATTGAAAGCATCCTACCAAAAATAAATATTGTTCGTACCTACATTTAAATACAGTACCGAAGTCCAACAAAAAATATTATTCTTGCAAATTTTGGCCATATTTCTTGATTCCCAGCTCAAAAGGATTTACCGCCAAAAATGAGGTAATTTGATGGAGGAGTTCATGTTACATACCATTTACCATGAGATTCTAATCTTGTATCTTTTTACTCAACATTATTAGAAACAAAATAGTTTACGGCGTTGAGGCCCTGCAAAACCTTTGCATAAAGCAGGAGGTTTTCAAGTAAATCCTGACTTTTAATCCCAATTCTAAGTCAATATAAATAGCCTGGTATTTTCAAAAAATGATTACCGGGAGAAGACATTTCGTACTGACCTGTATACAAAAATTATATCAGAATCTTCAAAGGATTTTTATTCACTTGACGTGGCCCCCTTCCGTCATTGGGAGTTACTGGCAAACCGAAAAAATTCTATAAAATATTAACAAAATTGTTGCGGAGGATTTTATAAAAATACATCACATTGCAAAATCAAAAACTGAATTAACTGCAAAGTGGGCTTGTTCAATTGAGCCAAATTATAAAAATTGAGCCGAGCAATATTATTTTAGCACAATTTCAATGCAACATTGAAGTGCATTTGGCCCAACTTTTCAGTTACGATTTTTCAATTCTTAACTGGACCAGTTCAGAAATAAACGAAAATATTTTTATGCTTTTAATTCCGAGATTTTATACATTCCGGAACAGCTACAATGCAAATAATTTTATTTTTAAATGCACGCGTTCAACGCCAGCTATGAAATTTTTACCAAGCAGTTTGGGGGTAAATGTTAAGAATAGTGGAAGGCGATTTTCCTGTGTCATCATGGGGGCACAAAATTGGCCCTGTTCACAGCTAGCGAGTGCTTTGAATGTTTCAACACTATTTTCCGGTCATATATAAGTAGTAAGTTCTAAAGGCTCGATATAATTTACAAATGACTTGGCAAGAACATTTCAACGGTACCTACCATATGTCTGTGTGGACCTTAGTTTTGGAGCAAATAATTTGAGAAAACTCCGTTTAAATACATGCAAAATACGATACTTCATCCGCAATTGGATGCCCTAAATTTTGATTGACTGTAGCTTTTGAGCCCCGAGCCAATTGCAATGTTATCTAGCAATAATTCTAAAATCTTATAACTTATGATTTTGTTTAATCACTCACATCATCCTGAATTTAATACTAACAGGGTATAGGGAGCGGAAAATATCCCCACCTATTTTGTAAAATGACGATTTATCCAATTGGGGGTAAAATATCGTATATTGTATGTATTTAAACAGAATCTACTCCACTTATTTGCTGAAAAACTAAGGCCCACACAGATATATGGTAGGTACCGTTGAAATGCTCTTCCCGAGACCTTCGAATGATACACACCTCATGAAAATCCGAGTGTTTCATTTGGGGGGCCCCATTGCCAGTAACATATAATGCTAACCAAGATGAGTATGATAAGTCTGTGGACTATAATGTGAGGTTTGTAATAATATGTAACAAAAGATTTGCATTGCGTGGATGTAGCGAATATTTTGGGTGATGGTGATATTTCTGAGGATATTACTTTTTTTATTTGCAATCGAAATTCATTCACTTCCTAATTATTGGAAAAAGTTGGAAAATTGAAGCTAAAATAAAAAACTCACTCAAAATAAAAACTTTTTTCACCCATACAAATGTTGACACTACACTCAAAGCAAATTTTTTTCGAAATCGCAATGTAACTCAAATGGTGGTTACAATTAATTAGTAAGTTGATAAATATTTGCAATACAGATTTAGACATAATTAAAAAAGTGGGGTTTATACTCCGATTCATACCCGAAGGTCCAACAGAGTTGTGAACCATCTTAAGTCTTTATTCAAATCAGATACAAAGTTTCAATGGTTAACCCTATCCATGAGGAATCCTCGCACAAGCTGTCAAAGGTCTGAGCGGTCAGGGGAAAAACCCAGTGGGAAAAAACCCCTTTCCTTGAGCCAAATTACATACCACACCCGGGATTCGAACCCGAGTAAGACTCAGACGACCCTCGTGTAAACCCGAGTCCATTGCCGCTACGCTAATGGAGCTTTAGACATAATTAAGGATTCTTTGAGGGTTGAATGTTTAAAACAAAGTTAGTCACAAATTTCCAAATATATTTCCCGTTCTAGAAAAGATTACCGACAAAAGTTTAGGAGCTGAATTATTTTCACACTAATACAAACACGGGACAAAACATTAACGGACACGATGATTTCTTCAAATTTATTGCGGGTTAAAAAATCTGTAAAAAATTCAAAATAAAGAATCCTCTTCATTTTCAAACAAAACCTATGCTGTTTCAAAATTTTAGTACCAAATTTGCAATATAATTCAAATACGAATTTGTATGAATTTGTGAAAACTTACTAGAAAACGTAAGGGATTCTAATGTAGATGCCAATTTCAGTGTACAATATTAAGAGCAAGTCCACGGGGAATATGTAAGCCCAAAACATCATATTTTTTAAAATAAGTCTTGTTCAGCAAAAGTAACGTGTGCGGGGTGTCATGAGCAACGGCATTGGATTTTTCTTTAAAAGGTTAAGCCGTTACGGAATTACTGCCAAAGACGTCATTATGTGTATTTAAGGCTGATTTTGCTCCTTAGTCTTAATTTATGACTATTTTTTAAAAGAGAAAAACACAAGTTTTTGTAATAAAAAATTTGTATTTACACCAACACAAGGACGGATTCCAAACTTGCGAGCAACTAAAATGGTCTAAGAAATTTTGAACAATTTATTGGTTCATAATTTTTGAGCTATCCTGCCCATCCTAGTACATACCTACAAAAGGGTGTGGGTATTTTATAATGTTAAATAATTCGTCAAATATTGCCAGTTTGCTTAAACAGTGAAAATTTGATTGTTTAATATTTTTAATATATTTTTGCTTCATAAACACGCTGACGCCATTCAATTTTTTGCTCGCCACCAGTTGCCCTAGTTTACACCTTAATGCTTGATTTTGTTCTTCGCTGGCTTAGTGCTGCTTCAGAAAATAATAATACAGCCCACGAATATAATTAAAAATCGAAGGAGTTCATTTTTAGGGACGTAGGAGCTCACAATGGGGACCCTCCAAATGAAACACTCGGATTTTCCTGAGGTATATCATTCAAAAGGTCTCGGCAAGAACATTTCAGCGGTACTCACCATATATCTGTGTGGGCCTTAGTTTTCGAGCAAATAATTGGTGCAGATTCTGTTTGAATACATGCAAAATACGGTATTTTATCCCCAATTGGAGCCCCTAAATTTTGATTGACTGTAACTTTTGAACCCCAGGAAATTGCAATGTTAATTCTGAAATGTTATAACTTACAATTTTGTTTAATCATTCACATCATCCAGATTTTAACACTAGCATGGTATAGTGAGCGTATTATATCTGTATATATTTTGTCGGCTTTTCCAACACATAAATGTTTTCCACAAATTAGTTGTTTTTCCAGTTGTTGTACTTTAACGCTAAAAACAATTTCAGTCAAGTTCCGAATGTTAAAGTGCTTCCTGAAATTCGGCAAAATTTTTATACATGGAAGCATACCCAGGTAAGGGTAGAATATTCCATGGCAAAAACAGAAAAATAAAGATTTTTGCTTACATTCAAAACAATATTTGCCCTATGTTTTGCTATATTCAAGCCTTGACTCAAGTTACCCAGATAGTTTGTTTGCTGTGGTGGTTCAACGCCGTTTATTTAATTTAAATGAGTTGGTTTGAACTGGAACACCAGGTTCAGGGCTCTTCTCTGACGAATAATATTATTAACAAGTTGATTTTTAGAATCAATGAGATTATATTTTGACCTGGTTTTTTACTTTGAAATTTTTTCAAAAACTAACAAATAAGAAAAAGAGAATCAGCGATTCCTTCGTGTCGACGCAGAGAATGGAAAAAATTTCTAATGTACAAATTCAGATCTTTTATGTACTTTAGTGTCATAAAGGGGTTGGTAAGCTGTAGACAGAATGAAGTTAGAACTGCAGTGTGAGTGACCGAGATGCCTAAGCAAGTGCAAGGACTTTGTCAACTGTACTTATTGAAATGCATTATGAGTGATGATGGAGACGATGAAGTGTGCTGACACGGTAAAATAACGTGAACGAAGGTCACTCGTATACTATCACACGCTCATACGTACTTGTTTATTCTCTTATATACTGTAACTTGTATCTTATTAGTACTAGGCTACTACTATTGCTCTTTAGCTGAATATTCTTCTTTTTTATCTCTGTTCTCTCGCTTTAGCTATCGACTGACGATCCCTGCTTCTCTTTCTGCTACTGCTTATATACTACGGAAATGTTTATTATTTATTATTTACACTATTGTAACTATTTCTAAAATACTAAATATATTGCTAAATACTATACGTACATAACATGACCCCGTAAATTAATTTTTGTCTTCAAAAACGGTAAAATTAAATTAATATTCACGAATGCCAAGATGATGGGAAAAAGTCATGGGCAGGTCATGGTGATTCGTTGCCTGTCTCTTTCTGCGGATTCCAGGCGTAACAATTGCAGCTTTTCTATGTCCGTAGCCACAACATTCACTGTAATTAAATTATTGTTAGAGTAACGATGAAAGTTATCATTAGCATATAAGCACACAGGTCGAGTCGTGGTCATTTGAACTTTGTAATTCCATAAATACACTTTAAAGTTTTTCACCTAAAGTTGTATCGGGAAATGGGGGAAAGATATAACGCAGCACCGTGGGATCTTGAAAAATATCTCAAAATTGAGAAGCATTTAGGTGTGGAGGACGTTCTGGTGCGTTGGGCCGATTCCTTCTGGCCTCGTGGTCTCTTTAGCAATTGGAACTTAGCATATTTAAAGTATACTCACCGTTTCGGTCGGGTTACTGGTTCGGACGGGAAACGACGGAGGAGTTTACCTGACACTTTCGTTCATTATCCGATATTCAGGCCTGAACATGAAATAGTTTGGACAGTGGCGAACCGGACGGACGTGGATACCCATTTTTATCATGAAATTCTGAGGTTGCGCCTCGACCAAACTGGGGAGCCCGATGGAGCATATCTCTGATGGAGGTAAATTTTATAGTTTAGCACTTTTCCTATAAAGTAATGTTTTGTAATGTCATTGTGTGTATCGTTTATGTATTTTTTCGTGATAAATAATCGTCTCTTTTCACTCTTGCAGTGTCACTTGGTTGCCCTATTACTGCGTGGATGATTTCGCCGCCGTGGAGGCCCGGTTGGAGGAAGCGGAGTAGGTTAAATCCAATGAGGAGGATGTTGTCTCCAGTACTGGGGAAGATTATCAAGCTTGTGAATCCCCGTCTGTGGCATATCACGACTGTATCAATCAGTGGAATGAAGCGACTCAAGGACCGCCTCATCATTTAGCAGAAGCAATACAAGAGTCAAAGGCAGCTTTGGTGGCGGATACTGTTTTTCGCTGCCGGTATGCTGGATGTAAGGCGAAAAACTATCCCACTGAATCTGACCAGAATGTCCATGAGGACGTGGTGCATCGGGAGTTGCCTTTTTTACTGAAAAGTGCAAGGGCTTTGTCAATTGTACTTATGGAAATGCATAATGAGTGATGATGGAGACGATGAAGTGTGTTCTTGCTGACACGGTAAAATAACGTGAACCCACTGCCTCCAGCAATTAACAACATAAACACTTATTCTCCAAATCCTGTGGTACGTCTGGGTTTTATTGCTTCAGTATCTTAGTGCACTAAATTACGTTCCATAGCAATTTTTAAAGCTTACACATTTCTCTTTCATAATTGTTATGCATCAATATATTCGGATGCGTGGATCAAAAGTAACAGCCAAAACAAAAAAGGAATATTACCATTGCGGATCTGCTATGTTGCCTGTCCACCCATTGTGTTGCTATGGGGAAAGTCTTAAAGATTTCCCTGCTTGTTTCTGCGGCACGGCTTGTAGTAGCTCAGTTAAATATAATAGTTCTGAAAGATATTGAAATTCTCTTTCAAAATTTTCATTGCTCATATTTTTATGTTGGAGGGGAGGGAAAATAGAGTGGGTTACGTATTATGTAGATGGAGAAAAATCGGAAAACAGCGTTTATTTTTGCTAAGTTCATCCCCCCACATTTCCGCTCCCCTGAAAGATGAAAATACGCACAATGCCGATTTTGAAAGCGAATTTAAAGATCATTGAGAATTGACAAATTTCATTGCGCTATGACGATCCCTTCAGAAGTAAAGTTGAAAGATTTTCCCCATTACTGCACAATGGGTGGGCATGGAAGATAGCAGTTCCGATAAACTCCTTTGTTTAGAAAGGAGATCTTCCCGTATAAATAGTTACCTATTTGAATCTTTTTTAATGTTACTTTTTAACACCGTTGATAGTTTTTTACTGAATGACAAGGCAGCTTAATCGGAGCTGGTAATAAACTGATTTGGGTAATCGTGCGACTAGGCTTTTTAAATGGTACGAATTTCCTTGAATCGAAAAAGTTACCCAGTCTAAGGTTTTTCTACACCTGAAGTACAAATTAAGTTTTTTCAAAATTCAAGTTCAACTTCTCAAAATTGGGTGAAAAATATGTTTTCGTAGAAATTATTGAATTTTTTGCTCATTGCTTGTAACAGAAAATACGTGTTTGCATTTGTTGACCCCAGAGCGAATGAGGTTGCTCTTGGTTGAAATTCGCTCTGTTTTTAGTGCTTTAAAGACAGAAACCCAAAATTTTTTATTTCTCTGTCTTTCCCGTGGAAATGTGAGGTGGATTTTTACTTAATTTATTGTCCTAAATTGTCCTTCGTGTTCAGATTTTCAATGTGAAATCTCTGTATTTCTCCTACATGCATCCTTTATTGACGGACCACATGAAGCTTAACGAGGAATTCAGGGGAAATGGTACAATCAAACCAGTACAATTTACGATACGTATGATTTCGAAATGAGTTTATGTAAGGGCGAATTGGGAAACACCTAAATGGAAAACGCACGTTAGTTTTATTGGTGAGTTTATATAAGTGTGAATAGTTTGGGGAAAACACCCCATGGAGAAAAAACTCGTTTTTGAAATCGGATTTGGCACGTAACTTCCAATATATCACGGGTAGTCCCCAGTAAAATTTTCCTATTCACTGAATACCTTTATCTCAAATGTAGATTCGCCATAGTATTTAATAACATCAACTGACTACAATTTTTGCAAGTGAAATCTTACTGGCATGAATTGTGTACACAAATGTCATTAAAGCATCAAATCAATACTTCGTTTGATTATTATCTATTTATTTCTATATTGTTCTATTATAGCTTTTTTTACATCTCTATTGAGGTATAGTGAGCTTCTACGTGTTGGGTCGTAACAATGATTTCCATGCTGTTGAAATTTCTATTCCATTTCTATTCCTGCCCACAGGACCATAGTGGAATAGAAATGGAAAAATTGCTAAATCTGTGAAGCGTTTATTTCTGCTCGTGTGCTCTTATTTCCATAATCGGCATGTAAGTTTAGCTCTAAATGGAATTCAAATAAATCTCCCCAAAGAATGAAAAAAAAACTTAATTAAACGTTCATTTCAAAATTTTGATGTTTTTCACACAGTGGGAATTTTGGTTTTGAAAAAATGTTTAAAATTTCAAAGTAATTTTTTGAGAATTTCAAAAAAACTATAAAGGGATTCAACCTCAAAGAAACCTAATTTTTCAGTCCAAAAGTCTAATTGCTAATTAATTTTGACCACCATTTGAGTTATATTGCGATTTGGATAATTTACTCACAAGGAATTGATTAGTCAGTTAGCTCAAGTTTTCACGTACCTCTATAATGGCACTTGTAGAGCGCATAAGAATAAAATCTATATTGTCACTAAAGTTTTCATCTTGTACATAATTTTTATATTTCCTACCACCAAGTATATTATTATCCGTGGGAAAATTTCATTACCGTAATTTTTTGATATGACCAAAAATGACAAATATAAAAATGATCCAAATCCAAAACAAATTTCAAAATTTTAACTCCTGAGAATTTATTTGATAATAAAGAATTCACTCCTTCCACGGAATTTGTCACACAAGTTCCTCACTCAATTTGCCCTATTTTGGGCGAGAAATTTCAATTTAAGTTGACTTTTGGGTAGTTACCTTTACGGTTAACAAATAAAGTTGCATCTCACTTTTTAATTACATGAACGGCGTCAAACTGAAACACAAAACTAAAAAACCGAAGACAAATTATTCATAATCCTGCTCATTAGAGAAAATTCCGAAAAAACAACAAATATGTACAATAATTTTATTTCTTTAATTGGTCATACAACATGATAAGTTTTGTTGAAAATGGAAATCGCAAATATTACATAACAGCTTTTAGTCATTTTCGAAGTTGCTTGTGTTTGTAAAGTTTTGACGCCATCCAATCTGTTGTGAAATATCACATCATACAAATTCCTTAGATTCATAGTGCTGAGCTTGACGAATTATGTGGAAATATCCAGGATAGAGGGAAAATTCTAAATTGGATGGAGTTTCAAAAAATACATGCGAGCATTTAGAACAAATGAAATAATAGACAAGTCCGATAGATCAGAATGGAATTCGGTAATCACACTTTAAAGTTTAAGACCCAAGTCAGCGCTATAACCACCCGATCAATTTATTAATAATAACAAAGCGAAAAAAAAACTTAATTTAAAATGATGTCACGACCGTTTATAGCCTTCATGTATTTATTGGATTGAAGCATTCATATTCATGCATCAAAATCCAAATTGCAGTGCAATAAATAACCAACTAATAATTGAATGTCACTGGATAGAAAATTATCAGGTCGCCCCTAAGATTTGCACTACATAAAGATTGACGCTAAAGTCTGGAAAGTGACAGGCCCACGTTTATACAAATTATTGCCTTTTAACCACACCCTCTGAACATTAATTAAGGGGGCTGCACGGTTCCACCACCACAAACACGGAGTCCATTAGTCAGCGTTTGTAAACAAGGTTAGAATTATATTTTAAACCAAACCATCCTAGGTTTTTTTTATTCTTAGAGTTAACGGACGAATCTTGTGTGTAGAATGGGAATAGAGGGATCAGCCAGTACCAGTACTACGAAACAATATATCCACACCACAGACAGAGGTTGCGACCATAGTGACTTTATTCACTCAGAGTGGTACACAAACTTCTCCAACAACAACTACAACAGACAGGAATGATGACGGAGGTCAAATGGACTCTACGAGTAACGACAGAGGAAATGTGGTGGAGGAATCATCAGAATTCCCAAATATGAACGACACCGACCCTTCCCTATGGCCGGCTTTTAATTTCCACGGGTTCTGCTTGTGTTGTTTTGAATTCCCTGCACGCCTCTATCCACCCATGAAAATTAAAGACCGCTATAGATATGTGAGGATGAGTGAAGTGTTGGCGTTTAGAGGTCTATTTTTTGGGACCATGTACAAAGCGGCTCAAGACAGTAGAGATCAGCTTCCCCTCAAATACGATAACAACCGTGAATACACAGGTAATTATATTGTTGCTATCATTTCCCAAACCGTGGCAATTATTGAATAGTTTTAGGACATTGAGTTGCATAAATTCATTTGTTTATTTTCAGTTACGCCAGTTCCAGAGGCGCATGGAAGATGCTACTGTTGCTATGACTTCACATTTTCCAAGACGGGTCTCCTACAGTGGCCACCAAGAAGTGATTTGTACCCATATGTGCTGCCCTGCGTTGAACGGTCACAACAATTGGCTGCTGCAGCTCCAAAGCTTAACACTACCATGTCCTCCCTTGGCAAATCATTAGACGAGGACCCTCAGACCATCGCTTCTCCAAATCCAAGGAAGAGATTGAAGTATGATTTGAATGAAGACAAGGACAAGGATACAAATAGCCATGTTATAATGGAAAAGATATTTGGTTAGATCATTTTGCAATTCAGTCAAACTTTTTTTAAAATCATTTAGGAACATAGATATGGTAATAACAGTGGTGGAGTTCCCATTGAAATGTAGTTATTACTGTTTGTTGCTTGACATTTTCAAGGTTCCATCTCCGACGGGAATAATTCAAATGATGAGCGAGCCTTGCGCAATTTGAATGAACAAGAACCTTCAGTTTCGCCAATATTAAAACCTGGTGGTGGTGGAAGGACATCTCACTCAGCAGCTGGCCCTATGACGTCAACTCAAAGATTAGCTGATCATGATGACGATGTGGACGAGGTGGCGGATGACTATCGACGACAAGGAACGCAGCCTAAAATTTCCATGGCTAAATTTACAGCTCTGAATGCCAAAGTTAACGTCAAGAAAGTCTCACAAGGTAAATATAACTTCCAACATGATTGATTTACGGCTTATGTTACTCACGAAGCAGTTTTTAGAACAGTGCCAACGCGTATGCTCTCCTGGTTGTCTTGACATGTAAATGATAACTAATTTCTCCATGGTACTGTGTTCAAACCTAGGTACCGAATTCAGCCGATTGAGACGCACTAAGTCAGGAAATAAAACCATTGACCCAGCTGATATTGAACCTTACTGTGAGAAGGTCAGCCCAACCATTCTGAGTTTCGTGACCTGTGACGTTTGTCCTTTCCATAGCGTTCATGGCGGTACTTTATCTAGACATATGCAACGCCTCCATAATTTTTATAAACCTTTGAAATCTCCAAGTGAACGTACCAATAATTACAACTGCGTTGTTCCAGGATGTGATGATGATTTCCCCAAAGCCGTGGATCGCCGAAATCATCTCATAGCGAAGCACCAACTAAACACAGGTACTCATGCTGTTGCAGGACCCGTCTCTCCACCTAGGAAAAGACGCGACAGTGCTTTCAAACAAAACGTGAAAGGAATGAAAGTCGTTTGAGGTAGGAAATGAATATGTTTTACCAATGGCAAGAGTGATTGTACAACTCAAACCACACATGACAGGACTACTACATACGTACTTGTAACTATTTTATATTATGCTGATGTACGGCAAAATGTTTATTATTTTAGTGCATACGAACTGACAACATATGTTTTAACATTGGTATTGCTTCACCGAACTTTTTTTTTACCTTTATATATTTCGTGCATTTTCATTCCATGACTTAATGGTACAAACCTAATGTGATGGTACTGAATCTATGACGTGGTATTTAATTAAGTATTAAGCAAGTACAATCCTGAATAATAAAAAGGGTGGCACGTGAAAATTTAGCATGTTAGTACATATTTATTTAAACGAAATGGATTAATCAGCACGTCTATACAACCATACAACTTAACACTAACCTGTTATTACAACTCCAACAAAAAAAGACAGCAAAAAAAACAGTCTGGGCCGACCCACATATATATCTGGGACTAACATCTATTAATATAATCTACACGAAGTATTAATAATCACTCTGCACTAAGTCCTGAAAAGCTTTTTCGCCCGTAATCATGTTTTCCACATCCATATCTTCTTCACTATCTTCGCAAATGACCTCACCTACAGAATCGCCGTCGTCTACATCTAAGAGCCAGTTAGCCTCACTGGCAGCTTCAGATTCCGGTGGGTACTCCTCCAAATGGTGACCATTCTGATTCTCCTTGTCAACTTCTAATCTCCATTCCACCACAGTCTGCCGTGCAATCTGGATCCATAACCTCAATATTTTCTTTCACCAACATGAGCTGATGCATCGTCCCCGTTATTAGTTTATTACGTCGTGGGGACAAACAGTTACCCAACATACTAAAAATCCTCTCAACGGATGAGGTTGATGGTAGCCTCGAGAACACAGTACGAGCGGCTGCGAACAGGTTAGGATAAATAGTTTTTTGTCGTACCCAGTAGTCACGGAGAACTTTAGACTTTCTAATTTTGTCCACACCTTCGTTCCCTAATTCATTAATGTATTTGTACGTTTCCGATGTCTCCTCCTCCATTATGGAAGACCGCATGCTGTGTTCGAACCCAAACATCGCCAGAGTCATCACCCGATTCCTCAGATTCAACATCTATGGAGACATCGCAAGAAGGATAGTCTGTGCGAAATCAAGATATAACCTCATCACCGGTTGGTAAACCGAACGGGTTGTCCGGGAACTCTGAGTAAACCAAAGAATGATTGGATAGTAAAAACAACAACAGACCTGTTCTAACAATTTCATCAAACTCCATGGTTTGAACAGGATAACTTACTCTCATGATATGTATCGAAAAAATGATTCTGCCAAGTTGGATGTAGAAAAGTTTGGTACAGCATATTCCTTTCCTTGAAAATGCGACTACACTGTTCGGCCAATCTATTAGTTATGGAATTCCGAAATCTCCTTACTGGGCCTTCTAAAGCCAAGTTTTTGAGTTCTACAAATAATCACAAGGATGGTTGAATGTAATTTACATGGAATACATAAAACATTTGTAAACCCAGAAACGCCATTAAATATTAACATGTAATTACTAGAATACAGTTTGAAAATGATGGGAATTATTTCAAAAGCTCCGTAATCATCCCCCTGCAGTACATTGATTGCCTCCGACGCGGGATTCATGACAGATAGCAAGCTGGTTAGTACAGGTAAATCATCATTTACGAAAGGGTCTGGGGTTGCTCCTCCCTTGTAACTGTTACTGCCTGACCGACCGTATTATAAGAGTAGCTCGGACTGCTTGGAATATGTGTGGCTGCTAAAAAAACTTGGAAATAGGCTCAGCTGGAAATGATGTAACTCTTAGAAGTATCAAAAAATTATAATATTTTATTTTGTTTATGCCATCACAAACCGGGCGAGACAATCCCTGTAAGAATTACAACGTGTATCTATTGGACGGACGAGTTTGTTGTTCCTTGATAGTTTCATGTATTTGTCATGTAGTGTTGGAGAACGCCGTATTATTTTTATATTACTGTCGGCGTCGAATTCTCACATCATCGTTCAAGATTAAACGAAATATGAAAAAGCTTGTGCTCTACTCCTCGTCTAATTTTGCTCACCAAATATGGAAAACATGGTCAAAGCATGGATAATTTTTTTAAATAGTTTAATTCTTTTACACGATTCCTATTTTTATTTTCAATTATTATTATTCTATTATTTCAATTTATTGTCGATCAAAATGTTCCCAATTGGCAATTATTTTTTCGTCAGCATCAATCAATTAAACCAAATTGGACGGACTTATTTGAAAATAAATTGAGATTCCATTTTCAATCGGCCACAAAACAAAGACGTCTATTTACTGAATGATTTTGACGCCGTAGAAAGGATCTTATTAAAAAATTTGAGAAGATTGGGAATGTTGAGTACCAAAATTCTTTCGCCATTGAAAAAGTTATACATAGTAAAAACGCTATTGGTTGACAACTTCACGGTTCATTATTGAATTCCAATTTATTTTTTGAAATCATTTTATTTTCTGATAAAATATTTTTTGGCGGGAGAGTTTTAATTTCAGCTGAAATATTCAAAATAGGTCTATACAACAAATTAATCTTTTGATTTAAGTCTTGATTGTTTAAATAACTTCTACTGAAGTAATTCTCGCTCGTAGTCTTCGCTGCACCAATTTTTCTAGCTGAATTTTCCAAGCAGGTCCGATTCATTGGCAAAATATGCACCACAAGGGCTAAGGTGGCTCTCAAGTTTTGAGCAACTGACAGGTCGGAATTCACAATCTGCGATGCCAAAAAATTTTGATACTGACATTAATACCCAGACTTTTCCTTTTAAATTTCATGAGCGGCGTCAAACTTTGACAGTCAAAACATTTAATAATTTACTATAACAATTACTATTCCCAGCGTTGTCTTCTTGTTTTGCCCTGAGTAACTTCTACTAGACAACTGTACTCGATACTAGAGCTGCGATCAAGTTCAAGTAAAACTCGCGTTTTTCAAGTCGCGTTCAAGTTCGGGTGAAGTTCAAGTAACCCCAAAATTGTACTTGAGCCTTTCGGGCCATGTTCAAGTTTACGCCTTTTGGACTGAAATAGAAATTTTGTACAAGTTCAAGTCATGCTCAAGTCAGATCTTTTTACTTGAACCCGGAACTTGACATTCAATTTTAAAGATTCAGTGTAAAATACTTGAAAACCCGAACTTGAAATTGAAATAAAAGTGAATTGAGCCGAAACGTCAAGTTCAGGTTGAAGGAAATATTTACTTGGGGTTTCATGGTCAAGTCAAGTTCATGGTCAAGTTTGAAAATTACTTGACCGGAACGCAGCTCTAATTGCCATAACCTCCCAAAAGAACCGGATGAACAATTCAAAATATAGAGATTCTCACCCAAAATAAATGTTCATGTTTTAAAGATATATGAAATATCGAGAGCATATTTTTGGATGAATTAGAATCCAAAAGTAAAACGTTTTTGGGAAATTTTCAATCTTGGAGAAGGGTTTGATATTTTATGGAAATTTAAAAAAATTAGATGTGAGTCCAAGAATTAAATTAAAATCTGTTAGAAGAAAACTGTTCAAGAAAAGATTAGAATTTATTTAAAACCTGAAATCTTTAGTTGGCTCAAAAGCACGCTAATTAAAGTTTTTCTATGTAATACTTCCACGCCACGCAACCTGTTTGTGCCCATGTATTGAAATTACTTGTAGAGATTCCACACTAACAAAGCCATTTACTTGGGAAAGAGTTGATGAATATTCCTATTTAACGGATAAGCTATGGGGAGAAAATATTTGTTGTTCACTGATTGGGGAAAGCAAGGGGCTGTGAATGAGCTACACGCAGCGAGGGCAAATGTTCTTTGGGAATACAATCACCCTTCTGTGGTGTCCAACTCTAGTGAGTCATTATTATTTTAGAGGAAACTAATTCAGTGCTTTGATTCAAAACACTAGAGCAAACTAACCACTGAGTGCACACTGATTATATTTTATGCTCAATCCTCTACCGGCGTCTAACCTCAACAGTTAAAATATATTCCATACAACGTCGGGTAAAGTCCAAAAGGCGCCATAATTTTGTTTTTCCCATAATGTTACGAAAATAATGGCGCCTTTTGGACTTTACTCGACGAAAAGTAGATAAGGCTCCGCGCATACAGCGTTAAATTTGTCCTTTTACAACTAAAATATTAAGCAAAAAATCATCGATAATTTGATGCTGTCGCGCAGGGCGGCGTCAGCGCACCCCACCGTCCCCCATTCCCCCTTTATATAGTTTATAATGTTGAGGTCATATTAAAGTTTCATGTAAAAATTTCGAAGTTTAAAAAAAAAAATTAATGCATTATTCAGACAAAAATGAATTTTTGATAAAAAAATTAAAAAATTTCGAAAAAACTTTTTAACTGAAAAAATTTTTTTATTGCAAAAAACATTTTTCAGGCAAAAATAAGTTTTTGAAAAAAGTTTTTATTTTTTTACGAACGAACACACGGACCAATTTCAACCAAAAACGAACTTAGCCGAGCTATGACCCTAAGTA
>JAQFXU010002585.1:0-19930 GCA_034693705.1 Spatulosminthurus flaviceps
TCTCCAGATACATATCCCATGGGATTGCTTATCTTATACGGTCACATAAGATCCCCCGGGCGCGAATGTAATTTTTCACAACTTTTGCCTAAACCATGGAATCCCACATCAAAATTTTCGCTCGGGTAATCTGCAGTATTTAATGTCCCAATGTAGAGCAACATTATTGAGTCTTTAAATCAATTAGTAAATATTGCAAAATGACATTTATTGTTATTTCAGAGATGAAAAAGTTATTTAAGTGTCAAACCCTCGTCCGACACTCCATTACCGAAATATTAATAATTATACTTCCACTGGTTTTCTTCAATGTAATTGTTGGAGCAATGGTTATATTTTGGACGCCTGAGCAAATAAAAATTTGGCCTGTGGAATTAGCAACAATGACGGTTGAGTTGTGGGCAGCTGCGGAACTCGCGAGTGTAGGATACGCTGGCTTAGCAAGAAGTTTGAGGGAAGAAACTGGGTAAAAGCATGTAATATAGTGTGCTTATTATTAAATGTAAAAAATACTTGTTTAGAATTAATAAATTAAGGAAGAGCATGGTTATGTTAATTTTGAATTTGTCCTTCAATGTAGATCGCTATTGGATAGAGGACTCATGGATATTCAACTTTTGTTGTCGACAGTTAGTGAAAATTCAGCTAGTGGTGAAAATATACAATGATATTTTCACGTGGATAAACTTCTTGATTAAATTGCTCCTTCTTGCACTGAGTATCTTGGGGTTTTTTGCAGCAATTCGGTTTTCCAGCATTTATCCCCCCTTCGCAGCAGTGATGGCTTTCTTCGGACTTGTGGGCATTTTATTTTACGGTTTTATGTTTGGCAGATGTTATTTAGTACAGGAAAATATCATAGGATTGAAACGCCAGATTTCGTCAGTTATTTCTGTGAGGAGGAATGAGAACGAAAAACGCTACTTTGACCGGGTTTTGAGAGCTGTACCGGTTTTTGGAATCAATGTGGAATATTTCTACACTTTTGATCGGTCATCCCTTCCTCAGTTCGTTGATTTTGTCATCGATAAAATTGTTAGTTTGCTCGGTAGCTTCTAATCGTAACAGCGTACTGTGTTTCAGTAGAGATATTTAGCAAATATTCCAATTTCAGTACAATGATAATATTAAAATGCAATATTTTTTTAAGCTTGAAGGATGGATGAAGATAATGATAAATCAATTTGTGACAACAGTTGCAGTCTTAGCAAAAACCCTGGGATGTTTTTACAAAAACCCAATAAACCTGGGTTTTTGGGTATTTGGGTAATTGGGTATTTGGACATCTCCATGTAAATGATACACAACATCATTTGAGCGTTTTTCTGATACAATTACTTTTAGTTGATGCTATAAGCTTTAAAATAACCTTTAATCAACTTATTTAAATATAATTTATATAATTAAAACTTTATTTTGAACAACTAATATTTTTTAATTATATTATAATGGAGCCAACACGAATGTTAATGATAAATACATATTGGGTACTTAATTTATGGTAAAACATAATAATTATAATTATTAAAAACAAATATTATAGTTAACAATAATTATTTATTTAATTCTAATACGTGGATAAACTAACTAAATAAGACGACAATACAGTAGTGGCGAGCTTATTTTCCCGGCCTAAAATATTTAATTATAATAAAATTCCCCGCCTAAAAGCAATTGCCCGTTTGCCCGAAACCCAGAAAATTCGATACACAAAAACCACCCAAAAACACCAAAACCCAGGGTTTTTGGGTTTTTGCCTCTGCCAACACTTACCAGTTGGGGAAAATACATTGGCAAGATGAAATTTATTAGACGACCAACAATGTTCATAAAAATATGCAATTTTATAACATGGTAAAAATTAGTTTGGGAAAAAATTTCTTTGGCACTATTTTTCTAAACATATTAAGCCATATATCTAAATTCTTACAAAATTTTTCTCATATTTGATAAGCTCATTTTTATGATTAACAAACATTTGTTTAACAAACTTTTTTCATCCACGAGACGAGAAACAAACTGCAATAAAACCATGAATGTAACCTTGTTTTTAACCTTGTTTTTCAGAACGGACACACGTTCCTTCGTTAGTCCAAAAGAACTTCCCCATCCTTCCTAGATCACCCTGCCCTAACCATTGAATAAAGTAACTCCTCGAGACTTCCCATCCAAGTACATCCTCAAACTCCGCTCATTCCAATATACCATTTAAGTCCTAATCATAAGGCTATCCCGCCTCCTACAATAAACACAAAAACCCATATCCGAGAAGACATTTATATTGCTATAAATCCGGATATACCTCCACATGATCGTAAAGCTTTTTACGACCTGTGCCTGGAGTTTCCTGGAGTTATGGCAAAGGCAGACGATCACCTAAAAATTTCTAAAGTACCATTTGTTGGCTTTAGAATTAAGGAGAGCCAAACAAGTGGCCAAACAACAAGTAATTATAGTCCAAAATAACTCTGCTCTGCATTGAACTGGGAATAATTTCAGGGATGCACCGCAAATTAATAAAATTTGATTTAAAATTCCTTTCAACCAACTCTTGATATAATTCTCTACTCGTTTGCTACTTCAGTGGATTTTGTTCCCCACTAACATTTACAGTAATATTGTCGTAATTTCATTGGTAACAATGGTACTTTTTTTGTGAATTGTATCTCGAAATCAAGAATTACAATTTTATCGTACGCTTCATTATTATACATTTTAACTAGACTCCTAAATGGTATTTGTATAAATTACAGCAAATATAATGGTAATATATACAAGTATTAAATTAATAATATAATAATAATATTTATTCGGGTCGATATTTTGGCCTAAGCCCTTACAACCACAGACAGTTACACTTTTTGATTGACATTTCGCAAGTATTAAATTAAAATAGTGAATTTTCGCACCTTCAACTTCCACGGTTGCACCTTTTTACTTTAAGGATTTTAATTTCCCGCAAAAAAAAATACCCACTATAGCAGGTAGCGACTTGATTTTGGGTTGTTACTCTAGCTTTGTACTTGACTGCTGAGTCAAATGAAATGTATTACCGGCACATGGCAATGAAGCTTTAATAAATTTAATTATTTATTGTCATTTATAAAAATCATATGTCATAGGCATAATAGATATAGGGAGTAGTAATAATAATAATTTTAGCACATATCATAGATGTCATATAGGTATAGGAAATAATACCGATAAGGAATCGGCCATAAATAATCAAGGCATTAGAGATAGTTATAAGGAAGTAGTTTTAAAAAGGTGCCATAATCATCAATCAGGATGACAGATAAAGAAAACTGGCTCATGACCAGTCCGGTAAGTAAAGGAAAAGTTCACGTAGGAAATGCGTGTGGAAAATTGTAAAGTGGGTTCAACTTTTGAACGCACACAAAACAGACTTGTCTAATAAATAAGATAAGAAGTGCGTAGCCATAAATCCTAAGCATAAGCTAAAAGTATGTAGTATAATAATAATGATGGGAAAGTGGAGAAAGGGCTAGTATTGCTATATGGCGGTGTGGAAGACGGAGGAGAGCGAGAGCTTATAAGGATTTGGCCCTAATCACTTCCAGTTCCTCCCAAGTAAATATGTAAATGCTCACAATGTGGCCCGGTGAGGACACATTGTGGACGAGCAAAAAACTGGATGGACTGGAATAGACTGGGCTAAGTCTCTCCTCGTGCCCAAAATCTTCCTCTCTCTTCCGGCTTCACACTGTATATAAGCGAGTGACATTCTGTTACTCGCGAGTCAGTTTTCCCCACTTTTTCGCAAACTTCCTCCAAGTTCCTATCATCGTATAGATTATCAGAATTTTCTCTAAGATATTATTCATTTTGTCGAGTATAAGTTTTTACAAAATCAATTTGGAATTTCCTTTTTCCCTGCTACGGCAGTTCTCATTTTATACAGTCCTGTATTATTCTTCAAGTTTTTGAAAGTATAAATAAAAGCAATCTTTACAATTCTTTTACTACCAATAACCTCCTGTGAAGTAAGTGCCACATTATTTTGAAACTTATCACTCTCATTTCGCCCCGAGACCCGCGGTCACCTTTCCAGCAAGACCTTGCCCAAACGCAGCCGGTCCTACAGAAGAAAATAATAGCCGCTGACCTGAGCCCAAACGCAGCTAGTCGGGACGGAAGATATTCCCCAAGCCAGGATTCTGAAGAGCTACACTGGTCAGCAGTCAGGAAATCATGTGAGCAATCCACTTCTCCTCTTTAACTTTCTCTTTCTCTCTCTGCTAGAAATAGAGAAGTACCTTTTCTAATATGGACTCATAAATAATATGTACTCCTGGCTCTCGAGAATGAGAGTCAGATGATAGTAGGGGCAAACCGATCCGTATACTCTGTTCTCTTCTCAGTAGTAATAAGTAGGTAGTACCATTTCTCGAGGACAAGCTGAGAGATCCACGGACCTCAAATAGAACTACCTATTCCATGTTGGGGATAGGCATAGGAATTTTATATATGTATTTATATACACACCAAAGCATTAATATTTCACTCACCAATTTAATGACCAAGTTTTCATTCCTGCTATTCAAATAATAATACCATTTTCAAGGATAGAACGCATTTATAAAATGTATTTACATACTATCAACATGGGGTTTGAAACAACTGACAACTTGGAATATGGATCACTCAATTGAATTTGTCGAAACTTGCATGTCATATTTAAATAGGATATATTAAAAACCATATATATTAAACCAACAGCTTAACGACCAAGTTACAAATTACTATGCGATCGATTCACATATTACTGTTCCTCACTACATACAATTGTCATTGATGCAGCGGGACCATTGCCAGTAACACCGAGGAACAACCGATACATACTATCGGATATATGCCCACTGTCCAAATTCCTTATAACAGCACCTGCAGCATCTATAACAGCAGGGCAACAGCGAGATTCCTTATTGAAAGAGTTTTAGCAAATTTCGGACAAGTAAAGTTCATTCGCTCCGACCGAGGAACAAATTTCACTTCACTCAATATCCAACGTCTAACCGAGCACCTTAACATAAAGCAGAAATTCGCCACCAGCCGTCCAGAAATTTCAGGTGAGGTAGAAAGGAATTTTGATACAATCAAAACTACTCTCAGGACACTAAGCCAGGAAAATTCTACTGACTGGGACCTATTGCTGCCTTTTGCGCAGATCAACTCATCAACCAACGCCACGACTCAAATGAAATCGTTTTCAATCATGTTCGCCAGAGACCCTCCAAATCCTACGGACTTCCTACTCCCATCGCAATTAGAAAAATTTGAAATGGATAGAAAGCACACAGCTCAAAAGTCATACAACCTAGCCTTGGCTACGACGCTGAGAATCCAGCAGAAATACTTAAAAAAGTAGTAAAAGGGTTAACAAGGTTAATTACTTAAAAGTAATTAACCTTGTCCTAATTAAAATTAATAAACCCCCATTGACGGAAAACAAGAAGCTATACGAGAAATTCAAAGGTATCATCATAATTGTAAAGATTGTCTCGTCCAGTATCATCCAAGCCCGCCACTTGGAAACTAGCACTATCGTCACAACCTATATAGACAGAACAAAAGCTTTAACAAGATTACCTTACGCTATTATAAAAGAGAATATTGAACGAACAAAAGTAGAATTCATACTCAGATTCCACGAAGGAATGGAATAAATACAGTCGAATGAAAAATGGCAATCAATTTACCCATTATGGTTTCCACAAAATCCATAACAAAATTTGCAAGAACGTTTGTACATCGTCATCGGCGAGACAATTATTATAATGCTCCATCAGGAACCAATCGTAGCTGCAGACATACAGCCTTGGCTTGACGAAACTTACACCACAGTGCTGCCCGAAGAGACAACCGAAATAGTCAACACGATAGGAGCCCAAGACCAAACAAAAATTCAAGAATTGCCCTCCCCCTTTTTCGACGTCCCTTATCATCACGTTCAATCCTTTAACACATCCCGCTCAAGACATTGCATAATTACTCCCCCGGAGACACAAGCTCAAAAAATCGCGAGAGCTATGACCAACGCACCACCCAAATCCCTGATTCATATTCAATTAACAAGAACAAACGCGCCTCTTATTATAGCCATCTATATAATACAATACGTCAAACTTCCGGCTTACAGTCAAAATCAACCCAACAATTTCTAAGTGAAATGGTGGAATATTCTGGAATGCTGCAAGACTGTCAAATCATCTGGCAAAGTATGCGGATCATACAATTGACACTATCTCTACGTGGAGCTGACTATAAACCTCCAGAAGAACCCATACAGCTGAAACAGTGCAACCTGGCTCAACCAAGTACAACGACAACACCGACAACAAAATAATCCAGAACAATTTCAGGGCAGCAGCCTCTTCTAAACCAAATCCCCAAACCAATCCTTCTAGAAAACCCCGCAAATGTGTGACCAACCTTGCATGAACTAAGTGTCAATGACACAATCCCGGAGCTTTCAAATAACAATAGGACAAGAAGCGGACGCCTCAGTAGACCACCACAAAGATTAATGAATTAATAAGCTTACAGGATTTTTGCCTCCTTCTCTCCCGCTCAATCTTTGCCAGCGAATTACAGGACTTTTTGCTCCCAGCGACCGAGCCAAATCTTACCAGCCTATAATTGCTCTCTCCAAGTTATCCCATTGGGTAACAAATCCTCCAAGCCCAACACACGACAACTCCCAAATAATCGCCCGCACACCTTAGAAGTGAACTTCTCCCACCCCATCTCAACTGGACATATGCATTTTCTGCTGTAAAATGTTCTGGATCCCCGAAAAACGAAGACCGGATGGATGTCCGAAAACGGGACTAGCATTGTAAGAAAATATATATTACCCATCCCAATTTTCATCTTCCGAGTGCCTAACCATGAAAAAAACCAAATTAGCTCTCAGCAACGAAAACTTTCATATACAACTCTACACTTTTACAGACGGACGTCGCACTACCTGAGGCACCAACTATACTAGAAGGTTTCACCCAGAACGTGGAAAACTACAGACTAGAGAAAATAAGTCTCACAATCAGATCGACTTCATCCGCCATCTACCACAAGGAAACTCCAATCTGCGAGATACACGGGGATGAATGTAGCAACACAAATGAAACATACGTATGGCTTCGCTCCCGCCTAGATGCGGACTATCACGAATTAATTCTACCAGATACATGCACGGCTACTACGGCTGAATTCAACTCTCGCACATTAAACTCCATTTGGTAAATCCCACAATCCGACATACCAATCCCACAGGAACTTCAGTCCCTCACAAACTACTGGGTCCATAAAACCATACGAGCAACCGGCCAACACCAGTCACCAAATCCACGTTCGAACCGGATACATAGAAATCTCAAGATGCAACCATGTATAAAATTACAGAATACTCCCACTAGTAAATTGTTCAACTCACATGGCAATCATGGTAGACAACCCAGACATGATAATCATATCAGCCATCAATCTAGGCTCCAGAAGATTCGATACAACCCTTCCCGAAAACTGCAGGAAGCCATCAATACCTCACCACTCATACGTCCGAAATGCAATAAAAGACTTTTTGCAAATTATTGTATATAAGTTCTCTACTGGTATTCATTTACGCATCAAATTCTTACTCTCAACCCATCCATTATTATTTACAACCAGAATGGATGCTCCCTAAAAACTTTCCAGTACCAAATTACAAACAGGACCCGATCACTCACTGTTCCAAATTCGTCACCAACACTACTTTTACTATAATGGAAGTCTTTCTAATCTTTAACCAACACATCTCTTCCGGACCCACACCGTATATAAGCGAGAGAGCGTATGTTGCTTGCGAGTCAGTTTTTCTCTAATTTTCACGACTTCCTCCAAGTTCCTCTCAGCAAATAGTACTGTCAATAAGTATTATTGTCCTTTCAATTATTTTGAATCCGAATAAAATCTTTGAAAGTCTTTAAAACTTAGTAGTATGTATGGGTTCAACGAGTATTATTACAATCTCATGCATCAGTTAATTGCGTAATATATTTGATTTTATAAATTTATAATTTCATAGACACTTTTACGGTACACATTCTTGACGATCTTTTCGTCCAATTTAGACTGGTAGTTAAAGACACATATCCGAACACTGAGTCTTTTTCTACACCTCTTAAACAAACAGTGAGAACGATCAATGCCAGTTATTGTTTAAAGAAACCATCGTTGTTTTATCCAACTTAAATACAACCGTTGTTTACAAGCAGTAGGTAAGAAATGTGTTTTACAGGTATAAATGATGCATTTGCAACCAACTTTACGAACCTTTAAACCTGCGTTAAGGAAGTAAAACAAAATTTACCTCTTAAAATAAATATTTGAGCTACTATGCAGTTTTAAAATAAATCGACTTTCCTTGGGCT
Source organism: Spatulosminthurus flaviceps (assembly GCA_034693705.1). Classification (NCBI taxonomy): domain Eukaryota; kingdom Metazoa; phylum Arthropoda; class Collembola; order Symphypleona; family Sminthuridae; genus Spatulosminthurus; species Spatulosminthurus flaviceps. The sequence continues at coordinate 8,436 of JAQFXU010002585.1, forward strand.
TGCAGATTTCTTTCGTTTGATTTTATCATTTTTGAAATATATGTCAAAACATGGTTAATGAACTCCACTTATTACAATGTGTCCCTGGAAAACAACCTATTTCAACAAAATCTTCGAACACTAGGATGATGAGCAACCCTGATAAGCACCCGAATAGGATGCTTGTAAAATTTTGCTTTATACAGATTGCGTTTTATGCACGCATTATTTAGTGGGTCTGACAACGATTTTGTGATTTTGATACTCCCAAAAAATCATTATCATCGGACGATATTTTTTACGCCACTAATTTAGACAAAAATCTTATTCTATCAAACATCAAATTCTATAAATATTGGACCCGGAAATATTACCCGGTATTATCGCATCCCAAATTCCATTTTTAAAGTTCTTTTTTTTCGAAATAATTTCTTAAACAAATGTGCGTAGTCAATCATTACAAATTTCTATCAACTTTATTTATTGATGAATGTCTTTCTGCTGTCCTCATGTTTTCAAAATTTTAAAGAAGTATCCTGGCTTTTAGAATAATATCATTCTAGCCGACATTCACATATTAGATATTCTAGGTCTATATCGAATTCGGTTGACAATTTGAAGAGACGCATTTTCACTAGAAACTCTAACATGCCAATTAGCATCCAAATCGGAGTATTAGTCGAGTGGTTATGGACTTTTTAAATTGAAAAAAATATTATTAGATCCATTATTATCGTTTCTAGTCTACAACTATTGTAGCTCATAGCGTTTCCTTCTTTCCCAGTGTCCATACTCATTTACATGCTCCTCCCACATGATTCATTCATTGCATACGCTCGATAATTAAATTCTATTTATTTAATGTCCATTTTTTCTATGATTCGAAGTTCAAACTTAAATTGGCATAACATTTTAATTACTTAAACCTATATAATATTGTTTGCAATCTGGTTTTGTGTTGTCAGATGCAAAAATTCAAAGTCCATTGGTTTTTGTGTAAGCAGAATTTCTTTTTTTGGCCACATTTTACCTTGCTAATACTAATACTTACGAAAAATTAAGCGCAGTGTACAGGTATTACGCGCAAATAAAAACTTGAGGTGTGAGCTGACATCATTACTGACCTAGACGGATGAAAGGACAATGCCCATAATCAACTCCAGTGTCTATGTGACACAAAGTGCATGTTACACCGAATTCCTAAATTGCATTAACCTCGATGCAAAATATGTATATGAAAAATACCACAGTATTGGAGACTATAAAATTAATAGCTCTTAAGAGAATACCAGAGCAAATGAAATACCATTAACAATACCATTAAAACAATAAAAAATAACAATAATCTCCCTCTACATCTCTAAAGGTCAAATCCACAATAAAAATTACGGAATATTTAAGAAAAAACATGATATCAAGTTTTACGACAAACTTTAGCATAATATTTACACGTACATACTATTCAAGTTTTTGAACCAATGTTAAGATACTGACTTTCCAGGGTAAAATACAAATCCATGTTACGATTTGGGGATAATTTACTATAAACTATAACGGTGGCTTTTAACTCATAACTAGTCATAATATTCGAACACAAACTCTGGTTTTTGGCGAACTACAGGCTTTTTACCTCAGCATTGAAAATTTGTCAAACCTTTTCACGGAGGTTTCAAGAATATCTTCATCATTTTGCAGCTAAGTGTATAAAGTTGAATTTTCTTGGCTGAAATTTTTTCACAATTCCAGAAGAAATAGTTAGATTCAAATTTTTAATTTTACCTCAAAGAAAAAATGTTTAACTGAGGATATTCAAGAAATTTACCGGATCAGATAAAATTCTGTAATTCCTTTTGATTTTATTGCAGTAAATAGTCCTCACATTTTTAGGCAAATTCCATCTTCCCCAGCATAAAATACGCCGGTAGTTTTCATTCCCTGCAAAAAAGTCAATAGTGCTTTATTTGTCAAGCATTTGTTCACAGTTTACTTCTTAATCGTAGTAATGGTAATTAGAAAATTTGCTAAATAGAAAAATACCTGGAATTTTTTTTACCAAGCATTGAAAAATTAATTTGAGCCCCGAATTAATTTAACTCAAACAATTATAAAAAACGCGTTTTTGATTTCCTTGTACTGAACTCCTAATGCATCTCATGTTGAGTTGAAAGTGCTCATACATTTTATTTCAAGTTGTACGACCATCTTGCCAAATCAAAATTATGATTGTATATAGGCATCACAAACTGCAATGAATCCAAACAATAGATATTGGAAAAATTTACACCTAAATTTTTTTTTCACAATACAAAAAAGAATACAAAAAAATGAATTCATTGTATATACCTGAACACTTTACGTAAAGTAGTAAAATATTGTTAGGGCCTAAATCAGTTAAAGAATAAAACAATTATTCGTCTTCCAATTTTGCTGAATGCCTAATGTATCTCATGTGGTACTGAAAGACAACCACGAAAATATAAAAAAAACGTTGAAAACCCATCAAGTTGAAACAATTATTTTCCTATTAATTTTTTTCCTTGTTGATTTCACCTTTGAACATATCACAATTTATATAGATAAATATAACAGCAGTCTATTATGACGGGAATCAAAGCTTAAATTTATTTTGTTTTTGAGTTATTTTAGGGAAAAGTTCACCAAGAATACGAAATTGTCTAATGCTTTTTGGGGGAAATGGCTGCTCTGAAGCTTTACATAGCACTTCGCCTGCGCATTTGCGATTCCCGTGGGTCTTGTAAATTGCACTTTATACAATTTGTTGCTGAGTGGGGAAGGAAAATATCCCGATCTTAAATTCCCAACACAGCCATCTATCAATTAATCTTGTAAGCATAACTTAGCAATGCGTGAGACTTGAGGAGGAGAGGAAGATTCCAGATCTGTGGAGAAGATCGGTGCTTGGAAAGACACTCCCTAAAATATTCTCTCACACACAATACACGTGTATGTCCAAATCCTTAAATCCAAATGAATTGAGCCCAATTGTAGGCTGAATCTATTTAAAAAATATTAAAATCGAGTTTCAGATTTTGTTGTATTAAACTCTTAATGTTTTTCATGTTGGAATGGATGTCAAACACAAACGAATGAAACATAAATAAAGGCTGAGGTCGAACAAATGATCAACATTTTCTATTACCTCGTGTACTTTACCTTGTGGCTATTGCAGGCTCCTCCGTTATTATTAATCCCTGCCAAATTATTTTGGGAATTTGAGTCTTATTAGACTATGGATTTGGGAGAATTCACGAAAAATGCCTAGGAGATTACATTTTGACAAAATGGATGATCTAAGCTTGTAGATATTTCACATTCTTCGCATGCGTATTTGCGAATCCAGTGGAGTTGGAAATTGCACTTTGTTGTTATGCTTTTGCACAAGTTGGCTCGTCGTGTGAGGGGAAGTAGAATATCTTGAGCTTATTATCCCGCCAATGGCATCTATCAAGGAATCTTGTAAGTTGCAGTTACGTCTCGGCACTGAGTGTTCATTGAGGAGGAACAGAGGGTTCTAACGAAGCATCTGTGGAACACGAAATACTTAAAGCTCGAAGATAAAATAAACAGGCTGTTAGCGAGGTAGCGCAACTCTTTACGTATCTCCCGTATAAAACTTATAGCATTTATGGAACTTATGGATGAAAATTTTACATATACAATTTTGGTTTATACGTTCTATAAGTTCTAAAGTTTTATACAGGTCAAACGTAAAAAGTCGTGCTAACTGTCTAATATTAACTGAACTCGTCGAGACTAAAAATGTTGATCCTTTTCTTATTGTATTGTATAATGTTCTGGTTAATACGTCGGTGAATGCTTTCATTTTTTTAAACTGTAATCATTACTATAATTAATTTTATGTAATTTCGTTCATAGTGTAAAAATTGACCAAAAAGGGATGCAGCTTGAAAATCACAGTATTAAAGAAATCCTGATAGAAAATGATAGAGGAGGCTGTCCCAGCAATAATAAATTTGCTGGCCTATGAAATGACAATATTTTATGTGACAATTATAATAGTATTGCAAGATATGATCAGGTCTTCAAGCATGTACTGATTTCAGTTTTCATCCACGTAAACCGTTGAAAAAATGATTCCATTCAGTTTTCATGCTTCAGTTTTCAAACTTCAAACCTACAAAAGACATGTGAGATGAATATAGAAACTTCAAAATGTCTGTTAGCCCACATTTACAGTATTTTATACTTTCTTTATTCACACGTATAATATTTCGACTGATATAGAACTTTTACATAAGTTTTTAGACAACCCACATAAATTTTACAGCTCTAGCATAGGAAGAGAGTTATACTTTAATTAAGATTTAAAATCTTAGGAATCTATAAAATAATTCTAATACATTTCTTTGGGTAATTTTTGGAAAGATCTAGGATTTTCGAGATTGATAATCTATTTACAAAATGAACAACTTGAGTAACAATTTTTCTTGAAATTATTTTGGTGATAAGAAAACTATTACAATTGCGTTGCAGCGTATTCAGCTGCTGTGGCAAAATTTGAGAGTAATCCAATGTCAATTATTTTGATTCCCCAAAAAGGCCATGGTTATCTAATAAGCAAATTTCTAGAACTTTGCAAAAATTGTGTAGCATTGGATCAATACAATTTACTAGGCTTTAGTTTGCTGGGAACCAGGCCAAGACTTGAAAATATGTCACTGTAACATTAGCTGTTAATTTTTGGTTTAATAGTCATTGAACTACCTTTTGAATACTTCCTCGAACCTAACAAGTAAATTCATCATGATTTTACTCACAATTCTAATGTGGTTGCAGATCATAGAAAATTTATAAGCAACACGATTTTGCTGAGTTTGAATGATTTTTCGTGGAAATAAATATTAATTCGAAGAAAAAGTACGAGAGAAATTTACAAATCAAATTTAACCGTCCAAGACCCATGTGACACTGAAATGCTTGTTTTTTTGTGATTTACCACGACTTACCGTTTTATATACAACTTTTTAATTCATTTCCACGTTGTGTAGCTAGAACTCAAGTGCCAAAATGGCATTTGGAAATTTTATTTTTACAATTACCATCTTTGTTACATTTATGTAGCAATGAAGATTTTAATACATTTTTCTAATATACTTGATTATTACACCTTTCAAATATAGATCAAACTTAGAGCATGATTTGACTATGGTGCTGCCATTTTTTCAAAGAAATTCATCAAGATTTACAAGAATCCTTCTTGTAATCGTATCCTAGATTTTTAACTGAACCGTAATTTTATACGATTTTCACGGACTTCATTGCACGTTAAGGAACGCAGACCGTGTTTCAGTATGTCGTATCTGCCGAGTTTTTAATATATTAACAACCTATAAGTTGCTTACCTTATCCAAATTTTCAAATTTGTAAACAGGATATCGTTTTTATACTATAGAAATTTAAGCCCACAGGTTAACACCTTGAGTATTAGTATTATATATAGATCTGCTCCTATGAAAAGTACACAGGAGCAAAACAGCCTAGTAATTTTTCAACGTTTCTTTCGTCAATGATCGCTGGAAAAATCGAGTTGTTTCATCTTTTCTCACATAAAAATATGGAAAAGTTCTTAAGCCTTCACGCAGCATTACTCGTGGCTATGGTTCGAAGAAAGAGACATGTAACTGGTTCGAGTATATAACTTTCACTGGGGCAGTGCCGCTTTTTTCAATAAACTATACAGGAAACAAAAAATTGTTATACTTGAATATTGTACATTATTATGTAATAGATTTTTTAATGCAATTTCACTCCAGGAAGCAAAATTTGTAAAAAAAATTAACACACATGTCATCGAGCAAAAAATTTGATCAATAATGAGACTAAATATTTTGGGTAAATATCTCAATTATTGTTTTCATTTACAAACGAAATGAAACAAATTTTAATTTGATTTGCCAAGTTAAAATTTAGTTTGATAGAGACTGAACCTTCCTAGGCGTCAGTTCTGTTCATCTTCGTGTAAATGAAGATCATCCCTTTTAATCTTCTGAGTTTATATCTTCACTTATTATAACTAATTTCACCATTTTGTGTGAACATTTTTAACCAAAATATTTAGTTTCATTTTTTCCCCACTGATGCCATAAATGGCTTTATCCTATGGTCTGTATAGTGTCAAATGTTTATGCAGACGAAAAAATCATATGGATATAATATTATAATATTGCATGAATACTTCAGAGCTTATTGTAAGCCGTTTGTGGGACAAACTATCCGTAAATGCAATAATTTATGTAACACCTAAACTTGCAAAAGTTAAAATACATTACACCGATAAATAGAAATAAGTTTTTTGTCAAATCCATACATAGTATGTGTGCATATATACCTCGGATCGGTCATTAATTCCCGTCATTCCTCTCATTCCAAGCATTCTCCCTTCCATATTTTCATATAATTAGTAGGTTTCGAAGTTTTACTTGTACGCTAACATTATCACCGATATTTTCATTTCTTTTTTTGAGATTTGTACCCCATGATGAGGGTTTTAATCCGTTTTAATATTATACTCTCCTTTTATACTTTTTGAATAGACAAAATATTTAGCGCGATTTCACTAAATTGCTTCCAAGAATTAACAATCACCAAAATATTTGTTGGTGTGTTAGACGTCAACAGAGAGCTTTTCAAAAATACTGGCAACACATGTTGTTCCAAGTATTATTGTTTGGAATTTTTCCATGAATTTCCATATCTGACTGAGCTCTTCATGACATTTTTATTTCACTAAATAATTTCATGAACACAGTGTTATCAAGCCCATTGCTAACATGGAGACTTTCATGAACTAGTAATTATTTTTTGAGTGAATTCCACGTAATTAGAGTGCAAACCATTTTTACGCGTTTCTCTTTTTACGAATTTTCAAAATATTAACCACTTTAGTTTCTTATCTTATCCAGATTTCAAGATTCTGAAATAGGATTTCACTTTTATATTCAAGATTAATTTTCTGTTTAATTAATTTAAACCTCGGCTCTTATTTAGAGCTCTACATAACCTGAAACCTTCCACTGCAGTACAATTAGAACAGAATTTGAGTGCGTGTTGATTCAAAATACAACAGCGTGACTTCGACGCGAAAGCTAATGAAATAGCACCCCTATTATCAATTATTATAGTATAGCCAATAGTAAATTCTTTGCCTACGTAGAACACTATTTCCTTCTGCGAATAAGGAATTGTCTACAGTAATTATTTTACAGAAATTTTAAAAAGTTTCCTGTTATTGAAGACTTCCATCGGGGGGAAACTTTCCGTGGCTGAATAATTCGCTCCGTTTCAGTGGGTTCATATTCTGCAATTATTGATGTTGAGCGCTTGATGCAAGGACCAACCTGAGGACTTAAAGTTTGATAGAGATAGTCTGGAATTAAAAATAGATTTCATCATTCAAACCTTTAAATATGTGATAAAATAAAGAATTTAATGTGAGAAAATGCATGCACTCACCTTGATTTTGCATTCATGGGTGGAAAGAAAATCATTTAAAAATGAGAGAAAATTTTTAATTTTAGCTTCTTCTTTCAACGGACGGGAGTAATTTTGGTAGATTGAAAGTTTCTTCATTTTTATCACTTTTCAAATTATATTTCCAACCTGTGCACACATACACGCCCAAAAATTGCCATAAATATTATGTAAAATATGCTACGAGAGTTGTTGCTTAATTTAAGCCTAATGTCATCAGAATTACGTCAATTATTTTGAAGCACAGATAGTAAATATTCAAACTATGAACTTACGGTGAAGGATTCTATGAAAGGAAGGATGTAATTTTTTTGGTTGTCTTTTTAGTCATTCTGACCCCACTTCCAAGGATATTTCCTTGTCAATCCTGTAAATAGTTAATTATATTAGCCCTTATTTTGAAAATGTTTTAACTATAAATCCCCTGTAACATAATTCTATACCTAACTTGTACATGAATTATAAATGAACCAAATTATCAAGTTGTCTGACAAGTTGTGAGTGAAGAACAAATTCTTACGCACAATTAAATTTAATTTTGGTTATTCAAAACTTGCCTACTTTTAGATTTGCTGTAGTTGTGGCCACCCAGGAAATTATCTTTGATGTATGAAAATGGAATAATTGTCTTTCTAAACTTGTAGTGCTAACAAAAATTTTTATTTATAAAAATGTTTATAAAAAAATAAATAGTTAATAAAATGGAAAAATTATCGTGCTTTTAAGACTCATCCATGTTAATACCTATATAATACGAGATCATTGGGCTATATTTGAATGCACAATGACCTTCTCCACAGTCCACACCTTGTGTGTATTTGAAAAGGCAGGATGGAACCGCTGAAATTTTCACCTTCCAAGGAATGAAGATTTTTGGTTGTTACTCTTCGTAGGAAAGCACTTAACAATTGACTTAGCTCACATGAGATGCAAGCACCGCACTGACTACGATTTTTTTTCAGAACAAGTAGGACAAAGGATTCAATTCTATAGCAATAACATTGAGGGTGTTAGCTTTTCTTACACAATTCATGAGGACAGTACGTTTCTTTCCACTCCAATTAGATGATGATAAAATTGGTCTCATTACAGGGTGACATGAATTGTAAATTTAATAGAAAATATTGAAAAATTTTATTGCACGGGAGTAATTCGTATAGATAAAAATGCCTGTGAGAATGGTAAACGTAATCACATTGCTTCAATTTGAAACTTGAGACGGGTTTTGGTAGAAATTACAAAAATCCTTGATTTTTGGCATCCCTCTAATTCTGGGCTGTCAAATATTAACTTATACAATTTCCAAGCTCGTATCTGGCAAGCACTAGACGGATTTACACGATGGATTTAAATTTCTTCCCCCTCAAATATTTATCAGGCAAGGAAATGACTTGATGTGTTGATACTCTTGCATTGAGAGCACTTGACTCTTCACAGTTGTTATGAATTACATGCAAGCTGGATCTGACATTTAAAATAAAATGAGGAAAAAAATCCTGTAAAAATTTGAACTTCCATTACAATTCATAATGGGACCGTAAAAATTTTACAAGCCTTTCTTTTCGATTGTCCACATTTCCCCATCATACCATCCCCTTCAATACCTTTTGGGTGTTTAATTCCAACGAACAAAGGTTGTTATTCATTGTTTTTATGACGCTACACTAAAACATGAGAAAAATTGATTGTAAGAAGCTATTTACATATAATCTTATTGGGATGAAACTAAAATTCCACTAGGGCTAATTTTCCATCAAATCAAAAAAATCTGAGCCAAAGAGTTGAAAACTAAAAACCAAAGTAAACCAAATAAACATTTGACGCTTTTCCCATTTCATACTAATATTTTCCACCAAAATTATTTGACTCATATCCCCAACAAATGCCATGCTTATGAAAAAATTATTTAAACATGTGCAAATGGAATGCTTAAGATTCTCTGAATTTATTTTATACGAAATAGATGACTGTATGTTTAAGTTTTAATTTGTTGTCACATAAACTAAATCCATCATCCCATCACTATTATATTATGACACATTGGCTGAAAAACGTATTTTGACTTATAAATGGTTATGTTTGGCACTACTTTTATAAGTTTTTTAATGCAAATTTTATGAATCGTCCTCATGTTAAAAACATAGTTCCAAAATAAATTGTAACATTTTTAGACCATAATAAATAATGTACATATTACTTGAGACAAAAAAAATTAGACCAAAATATTTATCATGTGATGCTCAGGATAGTAATAAGTAAAAAATAATTTAGGTTTCAAGCGAAATTTTTTTTAATAAACCAACAGCTAAAATACATTGTTTATTTTACGCAGTACAAGGAATAGTTTAAAAAGGTATTGTAACTTTTCCTAGATTCCCTTTCTTTCATTTATTTTAATTGGGCCATGTAATGTGCTAAGCCTTGGCAGTCACGGAGAATAAAGGTGGATAAAATTATAGGAATTGCTCATGTGCATAAAAACATTTGTATCCTCATGAATCAATTTTAGGTGGATTTTTAATTTATTATTTATTTATTTTTAAATCATATTTTGCATTAACTGGATTTTCATCCTCTTTATTCTCGTAACAGTTTAATTGTATGTGATAAAATTATTGTCATTAATGCGTTCCAACTCCTATCACGGCAGTCCTCACGCATCACAATAATTGCGGGTCACTTTATACTAGGAATTTGCTTTAATTTTTAAAACATGTTAAGCTATTAAAACCCGTTACGAGTATGTTTTTGTATACAACGGTTCCCACTGTATGACCAAACATTGTGTTTTGTAAATTGTATATATCTAGTTATTACACAAGGTGATGGTCATTGCAAAGAAATTTTTCAAGCAACTCCGTTGCCTCGAAACACATAATTATTTTTCGTGAAACTATATGGTCCCTTTCTATAAATATTTATATAAAGAACACTACAGGAACAAAATATAGATCAAAATTGAACGTTATCAAACCCATCACTAGGTTAATAAACACTGCTGATTGATGAAGTGATAAAACCTATTATGGGGCTGTTAGGGGCTTAATTGAAAGTTAAAGTCTTGAAAGAATTCAAAGCTTGCGAAGAACTATACGATTTTCTGCGACTCTTCCAAATATGTATTGTGGGTCTACAGAACAACGGAACGTGGAATGAACATTTTCCAAAACAAAACAGACACAAAAGATGGAATATCATTATCTATTAGTGGAATTCAACCGGACTGTAAAATGTACGCTTAAATGTATAAATTTGTCTGTACGCCATTTTGTAACTACAAAATGGGTTCAAATATTTATATACCTGTTAAATAAACTTGTGATTGTTGTATAATTCTTTCAAAAATAAAAGATCCGTTGGTATTAAAACCTTTTATTTGAAAAGATTTTCTTATAAATATTTGGTTCTATTATAATAAGTTTAATACATTGAAATATATTGGCGTCACTCATGATTGAGGTATTGCAATAAAATTTTAGCAAATTGAATATTATTTAAGAGAGGAGGTCACCTAATGTGGAATTATAACATAAATCTTCAATATCATTGGAAAGATTTCAGCCTTGACGATCACTGTGATAATGCAACAAATACATAATAATTATTTCTGCAAAATATTTGTTGGCTACAACAGTACGAGTTTTGGTTTTGTTCGGCTGGTGACTCTGGGTTTTTTCATGGTGGTAATCTCTCATAGAGAACTTAATTATAATTTTTGTAACTCTTCGAAGAGTTACAAAATGGATCCATTGATTTTAAATTAAAAAATTCCTTAAAATTTCCTGTAATAATATTATTTAAGATTTTATTTGTACACGGACCATTCGAGTAAACATATTAAAGATCCACGGTACATCCGGGACTATGTGGTTAGTAGCCATGTAAGTGCCACCGACTCTATAGTAACATTTATATGGTAGTGTAGACATAAATATAACCTTGTAGTGGAATTAAAAAATACCTACAGGATTTTTATGTAATTTAATAATGGAGTGGTGATGTCG
>JAQFXU010002586.1:0-19925 GCA_034693705.1 Spatulosminthurus flaviceps
AGGTTGACAATCACTTTCATCATCATCATCATCATCATCATCATCATCCCGACGATGAAGCTTTTAGTTAATAAGATAATTCCAACGTGATACGCAAGTATGTACTTTTTCCTTCACCAAAATAAGTTTGACTGCTACTGCGAGTTACATATATAGTAATCGGATTGATTCCGATCCTATCTTCTTTTCCTACGCAATGTTTGTAACAGTGTTTATTTTATTTGTAGTAGCTGTTTCTTTGTAAGTCGCATTAAAAGAAAAAAGCAATTGGAGGATGTAACATAATTCCTCTTATTGTATTTTTTAAGCTTGAGTTGTTTCTGTCCTCTCTAATTTCTCTAACGTCTAATAATTAATTATAGTACTTATTGTTAGCCTCCGGGAATTACCTTTATACTAGAGGTAGATACTAAAATCAGGGTAACATTTTGTTACAATTTTAGCACATATGTCATGTACTTGAAAACACTTAAGAATTTGGAAGTGATTTTTACACTTTCAGCATACATTTTAATATATTCTGACGGCGTAAATTTTCAGCTTAAACTAAGGATTGTTGTAGTGTAAATAAGTGTGTAGATTTTTCATATTTTTTAAAGCCTCAGTGACTTCTCTATTAGAGTCTGAAAAAATGGTTGCGTGCGATGGGTGAGGGAAAATAGGGGATGTGAATCCTTGGTACTTTTTTCTCTCGAGTTTTGTGGTGCGAGTAGAAAAGAAAAGCATGTCTCTAGGAAATTATAGTAGAAATAGTAGTAGTAGTAGTAGTAGAAGGTATAAAAGTGTAAGTACAGCTCAAAGAGTCATATTACACTTTTGCGGGATTTTAATGGCTGTTGAACAAGATATACCTGAGGCGAAAATCTCACAAGCGTGCCTTTACTATAGGGATTGAAACAAGTGGTGGGAAGGTTGAGCATGGGCGTCACACAAATACATGTAGAATGTATATGTACATGTAGAAGCCCATGGGAAGGAGAAGATACGAGAAATTTGTAGGAAGTTAGATAAGTTGACAAGGAGCTAAAGTAGCTTCGTTTTCCTTTCCCCACTTGGTATTTTCTTTTACTTGAAGAGGAAAAGTAGGAGTGCCCTGCGGTTGATTGTTACAAATTCACTTGAGTTCAATGTGCGAATTTAGCCTCACACGACATATCTCTCCTCACTTCTCACTCACATCTATCCACACTCAATGAATTTTTCATTCATTCCTTATGTCTCTTGTTATCTCGACAGTATTATTATTATTATTCCTACTACTACTCCTACCTACCCTTTAATTTCATTGATGATTCTTCTCCCTATAAATGTACATATGAGGCTCGAGGGGTCTTGAAAATTTTCAAGTCTCTATTGTAGGATTCCTTTTTAGGGAAGATAGACAGACGTAGATAGACTTTAGTAAACGAAGGAGGGAGGACAATGTGAAAGTTGAGATAAGTGAAGGATCGATTATCTACAGTAATATTTTATTCTACAGTTTGGCTTACTTTGATGATCGTATCATTTTGTATGCACAAAAAGTAAGATACATTTTTTCTAATGAGATGAAAGTAAAAGAAGAATGAGGGGGGAAAGAGCAGGCTAAGAAAAAATTAGTGGGCTCTATAGGTTTAAGGACAATTGTATTCAATTGCTTTTATTGTTCAAAGCTGCTGGCAGGATTTGTACGTAGCTCCTACATAGCCAAGCCTGGGCTTTTGTTATTAGAAAGGTTTTTAGTGTAATGTCGTAGGGAAACATTATTATAAATTCTCATTAATATTTGTCCATATAATGAAGTATAGGATAGTTACTGTGGCATGCATACATATACATAGGTTTGTAAAGTAAATCAGTCAAAAGAGTTGCGTTTGATGATTGTTGTGGAGTGACCCTTATCTTAATCTCGAACATCCTGTGGCGATATTTGACTAAATTTAACTTTTCCAGGGGACCGCACATAATGAAATGAAAGCATTGATCTGCAACTCCACAAGAAAGTTTCCAATATAATCTATATCTAATACATAGTACAAAGCCATTTGAATTATTATAGGGACAAAGCTGTAGGACTGATAGGGGAATTTGAAGAAAGCGTTTTTTTTCATTGCCCCGCTCAGGTTTTTCTCTTATCACAGTGAGAAATCAATGGCTTGCGGTCTTCCACGATCCCACAAAATCTCCACTCTCCAGCTACTACCGCCACTCTTACAGCTCAGTCTCCGGAAGCTTTTTGTTGTCTTTTTCTCAACCAAGTGAACCAATAAGCTTCCGATCCTTTTTCCTCTTTGTTATATCCATCTATATCAAGCTACTCCACACTTTGTATATCTTGAGAGATTCTTCATTGATTTTTCTGCCCTGTCTCTCTCTCTCTCGTTGTCTTTATTTATTTGGAAGGTAAAAGCCAACGATGAAAAAGTGATGACTTTATGTGCTTTTTCCTCCTTTTTTCAATGTTACTATATACGTGTAAGAGAAATGAGATTATGGGAAAAGATTTTTTTCCAAAGATTCTACCCAAAGAATTTGCTTTAGACTTTTCTTTCGTTTCTCTTCTTCTTTCATATCGCATATCATAGGATTTCACTCGAATTCTCGCATCCTCATAATAATTAATGGTCTCAACATATAAATTCTACTTGGAGTGAGAATCTTCATCTATTGAAATCTACTGAATGAAAATCGTGATGACTGATGTATCTGACTATTTCTTCTCCTTACGATTTTCCATGTAATTTGCATTGAAAAAAGATTCTTAAAATTGGCTAAAATTTGGCAGTTATCTCATTTTTTCTTTACATTGAATGAATATGAAGTCACGATCAAATCAACCATTTTTTACAATTTCTAAAAAGGGGAAATTAATCTTTTTTGATGGGGGCTTAAGTTTTGTAGGAAATTTTTTAAAACACGATTTCATGAGTTATTTATAGCACTATAGGAATAGAATTGGAGTGCCGTGGTAGCATTTTATCCTGCAATTATTACCATGCGGTTCTATGCCTGTTCTTAATATCCTTTGGAAATTCAAGAAGTAAATTAAGCTCATTAGAATGAGCATTACTCCTATTGACAATGTGAGAGGACTGAGAGGAGACTGAAAAATTATCGAGGCATTCATTTGCAGCTTGAAAATTTTTATTCATTCTCTCTGCTTTGTATATCTACATGTCTTTACTTACACATTGGGACTATAGAATAATTCACAATTGATAACATAGGTACGCTGTTAGCCCCGCAAGATTCTTTCGTCGCACTTATTACGCTCAAATTACGCTCTCTCTCTCTCGCTCTGTCCCTGTTATTAAATGACACGAATACTTTCAACATAAAAGCATGAATAATTAACTTGAATTGACACTTGTAATTATATGGAGCCTTGATGAAGGAGCTATCTGCTTCTGCTAGGCAAGTTCTTTTTAACACGTGCAAGTGGTGTACTTTGTCCAGGATAAATGAAAGAAAACAGCAACGAAGAATGGTACTTTTGCTGGGGAGGGAAAGAACATGTATGAAGCTGACTTAACCTAAGACAATGAGGATGCTGATAGCCGGTCTGCATTTCAAGAAGCTTTTTGACTATTAGTTTATTTGGAGTATAGGACCAAGGGTGTGCTTATGTCCGTAGTGGATGCGGAACAAAGAGTGAAGTGCTGTAGAAGTGAATTGCGGTGTTTTGAAAGTGTAACAGATCGGAGTGAGGATGGCACTAGTCCTGATGCTGAAGAGTCATAATTCACGGGTTTGTGGACTTGACTTAATTCTTGGAGAGGATGGCATCAGAAGTATTGATAATGGCTTTCCATGGCATCCAACAATACTTGAGTCGACTGGAGAACACTCATGGGGTCTACAATAAGGAGCCAGCCAGTCACTACATGGAAAGCTCACACATCATCTACCACTCTCAGCTCTCTTAGAAATATTAAAAAAAACTCCGCACTTGCATCCACAATCTCTCTCTCTCTCTCTAACTTGTAATTGCAATTAAGAGTACTTTAAAGATTGTCCGAGTCATGAATCCTTTACTTTTATGCACACTCACAAAATGCTATTTATTCATTTCCCAAGTGCTCAACTACTACATATACGCTCGTGCCTCAGGGACTACGCAACAAATACACTCTACACGCTCTAAACTTCTCTCCATATAAAGTCTTGAGCAGCACTAAAAAAATTCGCATATTTTAATTTCCTCCTCTTCATTTATTTTACCCATTACCTGAAGCCAAAATTCATGAGGCTATTGTATTATAGCAGAATCAATAGCTCCATATTTTTCGCACCAGTACTAAAATGTAAGCTTCAGTTTAGTACCAAATGGTAGATCCGTATCATGATTTACTCAAACTTTTAAACTATAACATGTAGATGAGGCCGAAGATGTTTACTATGATGTTGAGCATGGGAGATTTACACTGGGATATTATAACGTACTAATTTCTACGGTCGCAATAATGTGATTAAAAGTGAAAGGAAGCTGAAAATAGATGAGAGGAATTTAGGGATAAGGATTTTAGGAAAGATAAAGATAGAAATATACGTTGATATCTTTAGAGGAAGCTGGAAGTGGTTGACGGTGAAGTTATAGCGGTTCATTGAGAGCTGGCCCAGAAGTGCCATAAGGATCATTCACAAATACGTAAGGGTCATGTTTTTGAAATCAATTCACTTGAGTGTATGGTGTGTGTGTAGCTATGTAGATAGTGAGAGAGTCTCATTCTGTATACACTTCCATGTAGTATCTATGATATATAATAATGTGTCCTAGAGCAAACTACCACTAAAGCCTCTCATACTGAGGAAACATCATTAAAGTCATCTTTCTAGTACCAGTATTATTGCAATCATATGAGATAATTCTTAAGTAGCTCATAGTAAAGTGCATACTTGGGTAATGTTCAAGTTTATTTTTTTTACATGGAGAAAAAACTATGTGTGTGCATTTCTGTTGATTTATTGACAACAACAAAAAGGAGACTCTTAGGAGGAGATACTTTTAGTGGTAGATACTCAGAAGGAGAGAGAATCTTCTCTATATAATATTCCTCCTTTTTACCTTAAGTTGAGTAAATAAAATTCAAAAGCTGGAAACTTAACCCTTGTTGAAAAGTAAATGTATTTTAAGAGTAACATCTCAGCCATGTGCTAGTAAGTAGTTGGATTGCAGGCTCAGGATGTGTCCTCAACGCGTCCTCAAGTGCCAAGAGAACAACCCGATGATGACTCTCAGTGGCCCACCAATGTCACATTGGAGTAGTAGACCCGATCATAATATCATGGTATGTAGTAGTTGTAGTAGTCGTAGTAGACGAAGAAGACCAAAAGGGAGTGCGGCAAATCCTACCTCAATTTCATAGTACTTATCTTACACTTTGTTTCTCGCTCTTGTGATTCAAAGGCCTGCCGTCCAGCTCCTCTTAACATTCTCTAGAGTTATTCCCATTTTCAATAAAAACATCTTTGAGAGGACTCGGTTCACTCTGATTTTTCTCTTGGCTTCAAGTGCACATCATCCACATCAGGATTTATTACATTGGGCAATCTTTCCCTGGCCCGCCATTTTTTACTCTGGATATTTTGCACACTACTACACTTTTAAAAAAGTCAAAATGAATGGATTTCAACTTTTTTCCTCTTTCTTTTTTTCTCAAGACTTTTTTAAATTATAAAATTTTGTGAAAAATGAATTTATTCAAAATATATGTGCCTTTGTAAAGCATTCTTCTTTACACCAGGATATATCCATGTAGGAAAATAGTTTGTGAGGAGATTGGATAGGAGACGTAAAAAAAGTAAGCATTGTGGAAGGAAATAAGTTAGAAGATACTGGGATCACTCATGTACTAGAATTTTATTCCCCTACTTGGTTGCTTATTGCAGTGAAGCAGTAAGAGAAAATGCTTAGGATATAGTACTTTTTTCTACTATACAGAATAGTATTACTATTAGTGGAAAAAGCATGGGATGGAAGGCAAATGCAAACTGGAGACTTGACAATAGCAAAGGTATATTGGTATTTGGAAGAGTGCTTCAAATTGAATACGTCGACTACTCAAGTGTTTTCTCTTCGTCTTACCTTTCCTCTCTCTCTCTCTCTCTCTCTTTCTGCCTCTTCTTTTCTGCCTGTCTCTCTCTCTCGTGCAAACTCTGTATTTTTGTGAGTAGTACAAGTCTCACTAGTGGAGAACTCGTCTTCTCGGGTCTAGGGACATGTCACGGGTGACATTCTCCGAATTATCTGCCTCAGTCGATTCCCCTCTTCAAACACAAATTTGTCATTCTTTCCTTTTCCTTATGTGACAAGAGGTGCCCACTCAATCTCCATAGCCCGAATAATCCATGGTTACTCGAAAATTGTCACTTTTCCCACTATACTATATACTGCACTATACTTCATATGCAATTTTTCCATCCTTCTTTTGCCATGTCATGCTCTAATTTTCACATATTGCTTCACTTTATTCTACCTTTCCCCACAATTTTTTCCTTATTCTCAAGTGATTATTGTGCATTCATCAGCATTCCTATAATTAAATGTATAGCAAGAGGTTTCATGTACGTTTGACCCATTTTTCTCTGACAATCCCAACAGCAGAGAAATCTATGCTAGAATTTTTAGGGATTTTCAATTTAGTATTTTCTATTATATTTTTTTTTCATTGTGAAAAATTGTTTGATATTAAATTTTTTAGTTCATTTAGAGTTTCTCGTATATAAATGACAATGATATTATGAGTACAGTTACATATAGGTGGGGGAGTGGTGCATAAATAATGAGTTTGTATGTCCAAAAGAAGTACCTATATCTTTTGTAGTCATTGAATTACTGCATGAAAATTCGTCCACACACAGACGCATATATATAAACAACATGGTGACGACAAAACTAGCAACTTGGAAGGCGGAGGATGATGAGAAGGAGAAAAATTGTCGAGAACAACAGCACACTTAAAGGGAGAATTTCAAGAGGACGACAATGCTAAAAATTTCTTTTTAGGCAATGAGTCAACTTTGATCGAGTGGACTTCCACCTGTCATCACATATCACGCTTTTCAACCAACTTCCAAACCAAATCATTATTTTTTCTCTCAACCCTCCCAGACTATTATGTACAGCTTGAATGTATGTCGTGCTAGTAAATAATAATATTCATTGTGTTTGTGCAGAGCACGCCTTTAAAAATGCTAAATCTTTTTGGTAGTGTGTACAAATTGCAACTGAATAAAATATTATCCTTTCAATTCTAATAGCTAAACTACAAGTGTCTAGTCGACGTGAATATATATATATATATATATATATACATATGCATATATTTGTGAGGAAGTAATAAGACATTTAAAGCAGACACAGAAAATACACGTCCCAATCCTGAAGGTACGAGTAATATTGCACAGTTGTGAGGAGGCATGTTTTTCTGACTTGATCACATGTTAGTTTTGTCCTTACAAGGGAGTTGTCAGAGAAGTCACATTTCACACCCAAATCATCCTCACTACTTGAAGTACTTGCGAATCATCACTTCAATTATGATTTAATATTGTTGTAAATAAATAATGAAAGATTGTTGTTCCATTTTTATGAGCATCGTAAAAGTCCTTCATAGAATTCCTCTTCTTTTCTTTTGTATATTGTATGACCCCACGGAAATTGTACAGGTCTATCTCCACATGTAAATGTAAAGCTATGAGGAAGGCTTAACGTAAGAGTATGGGCTACACCCAGCATTAAATTGATTGCTATTGATTTTATTAGGAAGAACTCCTTAAGAAATTTCATTTACTCGGCCAGGATTTTTAATAATACTGAAGATTCACATAAGACTATATCCATAGGCTTTAAGATACGTAGTTATTAACTACCCACAAAAGGCTTGATATGAATGTAATTGAAGTTACCTTTTTTAAGCCTGATAATGACTCCAATTTTGTAGCTACCATTTATTAAATGTTTATCGAGCATAATGAGGTAAATTAGGCTTTTTCTTCATGCTACAATTCAATGAAGAGTTTTGCTTGTGTATATAGGCTAAATTTGAAATAGGAAATGTTACTTGGATTTTTTTGAATTGCTTTAGTTATACAGATACATGAAAATAGGCTTCATTGTGTATATGGTCAGACTTAAATGGTTAAAGAAAACATGAGGTGAGAGAGAGAGAGAGAGAGAGAAAGAAATAGTCTCCCTGTGAGGATAAATAATTGTAATCCTTTTCATTTGTGTTCCTTTGCACAGTTTCCATAAATATTGTGATTGTTAGGGAAAGTAAACACTCGACTAGCCAAGGGATTAAGGCAAGTGGGGTGGCCTGCCTGCACTACCTTGTCGTCACTTTCTTCACCTTTATTCAATTACTCCCTCCTCTTTTGTAACTACTCGGATGCATTTGTATGTAGAAATGTATGAGTAGATATGTTACACCCGGCGCTTACAGAATGAGCCTCAAAGCTTTAGAAATGCATGCCCCAGATGAATTTTACCTCTAACATATATCATGCATGTGCTACATATCTATGTATATAATGATTGTATGAGCTTCATTTTATTTTTCAATGAAAGGTTCCTCAGTGACGAGATAGGATTCAAATGTACCACGAAGCTTTCAATGGACAAATATATGAATTCAAATCGGAGATAGAGTGAAATATCAGTAAGTTTGGGCTCATAAGTTGAAAAAGATCAAAGTAGAGGGAAGGATTTTTATCCCAGTATCTGCGTATCAATGAATATGAAACGAGGAGTTTAATTTCATCCTGGAAGGTGATTTTAAGAATTTCCTATTAGTATACGAAAATATTCGGAAGAATCGGCGGACCAGTAGGGAAAGATTATGTTGATGTGACTTTATTGAATTCTTTCCCTGTACTCATCCATGCCCATGAAATGCCTTTTAAGTTTTACATGTACATATATTTTTATATGAGGTTTTTCATGTATGAGCATTCACAAGTTTAACAGGGGTAGGACGTAAAGGAAGAGAGTGTGTGAGGGAGGAATAATTTTGGAAATTAGACCAGAGCATAGGTTGTATTATTCCCCTCTTTTAGCTTTATTGCTCTCTCAGGTAATCCCATTTGACTCACCTTCTCAACGCTCCTGGTCTCTATGAAACTGGATAATCACATTCCGTTCAGGGAAATTAAACCCTTCGCTATGCCCTTTCTCCGTATTAAATTCACCCGTTCCCATTCCAATCTCTCATCTCATCCTCAGCTCCTCATAGTTTCTCATCTACCTCCAACCTACTATTTACACATGTAGCTACATATCATTCTAGATTATACGTTCATATCTGTTCCAATGCTGTAGGCATAATTGCGGGGTTGATACAAGCTCAAATTGGGTTCTTTTCACCGGTGCTTAACTCATTCAATCTCCGAATCTAATATGGGGAGTTGTAATAGGCTTACAAAGGGATATTACCATCACTTAACCTTGTACAGGTACTTTTGTAGTTTCTCTCCCTCCGTGTATAGTAACTTTTACCTTTTGGCGTAACTAGAAATCTCATGAGTTTCATAGGAAACTTTCTCCTCAGTAGCGATTATTCCTTTATAACTGGTGAGATTGCAGAATCATCACTTTCCTTTGCTCTTACCTCCCGTTTCACTCCTGTCAAGCAGGAGTATTTAAAGCGTGTTCCATTTTCTTGGTAACTCTTCCTCACAACGTAACTGACCCATTAGAATTGATGTTGAGGTTACCAATAAATTCAATGATAATTTTTACACGGCAGAGGTAACTTAACCCGAGCATAACAAAATCACACATAGGGAAGATATTTCAACTCAATTTGAATATTCCCTCTTGGATTTTAAAGCACACAAGATTATTGGAATTTAGGGATCAACAATTTGCTGTAGGTGGCAGGAGAAAATCAATGAGAAAGAATGGGAAACTTTGTTAAAGAGTAACTTTTCGAATGAAACGAAATGACGCGAATATTAGTTTCTGTAAAATAGAGGAAACGATCTTTCATTTTAAACCTAATGAGGATGAGAAGCAATGGGACAATTTAGGGTTCGTTGGCTAAATTACGGGTATTTTTTGAATTTATACTGGTGTACACCGGTGTATACATACTAAAGAATTGTTGGGAAATGCGTCCCTAGGAATATTTACGGAACCTGATGGTTTCGTAATGCTGAATATACGCTACCTTGAAATTCGGGTTGAAGCTCGGATTTCATGCACGAGTGAGCAAGTGCTGGCCGGTACTTGAGGAAAGTCTGAAATTTGAAGGCGGATTACATAAATGGTTAAAAAATGTGGAGCGTGGAAATTGTGCATATATTCGTAACTCCATATGCATTATTATGCGTAAAAGAAGGACAGACCGTCTGAGGGTGACTGGAGGTTTGGATAAAGTTCCGGGAACTGTTGATGGTTGGTCGGTAGGAATTCTAGTTTCCCTTGTACAAACATGGCCCGTATTACATTGGAAATATTAAAGGTTAAAGTTATATATAAGGAAGAGATGAGAGTGACTCTCCTATAAATACGTGTGTGGAAGGTGGAGGAAGAGAAGGCGACCGTGTCAAGTGTTATCTCTACGTGACTTCATAATAGAAATCGAGGGAAACGGATCAAAAGCATGGAACACGGAAACGCAGGCCTCAGCAGCATCCGATCCTTCTTTTGATGTGGTTCCCGTTTCTCATCACAACCCATGAAACATTCAATACTAACCCGAGTCTAGGCTGACAAGTCAGCGTTATATAGTAAGGGCTAAGGAGGAGATGTAGAAAGAGAGAGAGAGAGCGAGGACAAACGAACCAGCAACCACAAACACACTGGGAAAATAAGCGTCCGTCGTTCGCATCCGTGTTGCACATAATAAACTGACAAGCTTCTGAAAGCACTAGTCAAAACCAAACGTCCGTCCATGTCGATCAATCTTCCTCCCAAATTCTCACTCTCCCATCTTCTCACTACTATACACCAGACACCACTTCTGCATATGAAGATCTACTGAAATGACAAAACTTCCTTGGCACTCAAATCTACGTCTTTTTTACCGCTGCTGGTCCTTAACTCGTACACTGGTACCTCACAAATTGTGTATTTTTTACTTAAAAAACTATTTTATTCCAACGGATTTTATTACATTAATTAAAAATTGTGCTAAAAAGCAAGAGGAAAACATTTTTTTACAAATTACCATACACAAAATGAGGAAGTAGAGTTGTTTTAGAAAATAAGTCAATTAAAATAATTTAAAGCATCCCGTAAGGAAAATTAGTTGAAAATCGTTTTTATTCACAGAAGTCCATATAGAAATATATTATGTGTTAGAACATATATTTGACTTGACTTGAGTATATGTATATTTGTGGACGCAATCAAAATGTCATGACCAGTTATGAGAACATTAGCTTTGTTAACAAGTCAACAAACAGAAATGATTTCTGCCACGCTACCCTCACCAGCCTTCCGAACGCTCACATAACGCCCTTTTGAATGGAGGGATGAAAATTATTGAATATATAAAATCAAATGATAACAATCCCACTGCATCATTTCTATCTGTGCATCAGGCCATGGGACGATGGGACGACGACGATGGATTAAATGCTAGCACGAACCCTTTATTCACATGGATTTATTAACCGTAGGGGAAGGAGTAGTTTGATCCAGAGCAAAAGAGAGACTGTGAGGTCCAGAAATAAATTGATCATTATTATTACTACACTATTATTACCGCTCCTCTTATTATTATTATTATTAGGGCTGGAAAGACACGCTCTTGTACACAATCAATATCTTCATTCCCTTAAATCTATGTACGTATCCTTTTTTGAAATCATTTGTACTCGTCCCCTCCCTTTAAAAAAAGGATAAGTGGTTTTGATTTTTTCGAAAATTCATGAGACTCATATATTACGGTGCATACTGCTGCCTATGATACAATCCCTTATAATGACAAGGTTTGAATGACGTTCCTCCACCTCCAAGTGCATACAACTTAAATATTGTAAATAAATATTGAATTTTCTTCTTCCCTTCCTCCTCAGCAATTTCCTTGGAATGTTTGAAATGCTTGAACTTTCCCCTTTGTTTAATCACTGCAACTTTAAATTCCTTTTTTAACATTGCATTTCATTTACTATACTGCATGTAGACAGTAGCTGGAGCAGTAGTGGAAGAGATATGGAGGAATGGGGGGAAAATGCAAGATTATCAACAGTGTATGGAAGAAAGGGCTTTGCTCATTGCTTTTTGTATTTGTAGTAATTGGTTAATTTACACTCAGCTTATGTTATTTATGAAAGATATTGTTAGAAATGTCGCGGGGGGAAAAGGTGCATTTAAATACATGGAGATACGTACATATTTATGTGAGCGGACACTCATGGTCCTTTTCATTGTCACTTTGTCATCGTCTTGCACTAAATAATCCTTCCTGGTGTCCAAGTTTATTTCTGAACATAGTTCATAGCACGACTACTCGCTACCCATATGTATAGGCTGTAGATAAGTTCATCACGCAGTAGATCATGTACGGTACAGTATGCTTTATATGTGTATAGTCAAGCATAAAGAATGAGTTGGTTTCAACTCAAAATATTTGACTTGTTTGAATGGTTAAAAGAAAAATTTTCTTTTCACGTCTTCGTCTTTGAGTGTCAACAATAATTTTTGAGTGGCCTCCCACGCAGAATTTCTTTCTTAAAATGTTGTCATCTCGTGTTATGTCTACACATGTAGATATGTACCTACATTTTTAGCATCCAAACAACTACATATTAGTAACATTTTTTTGACTGAATTTGTACTTCTGTGACATCAGCACTTTTCAAAAAAATAGATTGGTAAAGATAATAATAATTTTGGTGTGGTAAATTAAATTCTTGAATATATTTTCCGGGATTTTCCTATTTGTGTTTGTGTGTACACAATCTGGGGTTGAATTTACGTTGTAAGTGTAAAAGTTAAGGTCAGTATAATTTTTAGTGAGAAGTATAAAAATTTTGTTTGGAAATTTTTGATTCTGAAAGTTAATATGATAATTTTGTGGTGGATGTAAAAAACAAGAAGAGCATAGTGAGGTTGAGAATTTCGTTTGAATGTAGTCGAAATGAGTAAAGTGTGTTTGTGAGCAGGATGTTATTATGCAAAGGAGAGAGGATGATGGTGACGGAGAGGAGAAGCAGTATTGATTTTGGAAAGAATTTAATTATGTATGCAAGCATAGTACTTGAGAAGAAAACTTTTTTGTTTGTCTATGTTAAGTGAAGTAATCGACAAAAGTAGTAATGCTATACGCTTTCATGTGTATTAGGTTGCATGTTATTTTTTTTGGTCAGAGAAAAGTGTCATGACTTGCAAATGTTATCAATTGTTGGCTTTCTTCTGTTTATGTTCCTCAGCCACGAGAGAACCACTACTACAAGCCAACTACTACACAGGGCCTTGTCTTCCGTTCATAAAGCTTTCCTACTTCTTCTGTGGTATGTGGAAAAAAGTGAGGTTGTTTTCGAGAGACTATGTATTATGTATTTCCATGTGTGTGGCAAAAGCAATGTGATTGTCAAGTGACTTTATGTGGGGAGAGTTTATGTGGTTTTTTCTTCAATAATGTGGATCTTATGTGTGCCTTGTGTCTCTGTGTATCTAACCACATTTATATGCAGTTGTGTACGCTATACGTTATTTATGTTGTTAAATACTATAGTCTTTGAAATAATAGTAAGATCAGTAAGATGGTAGAGACATAGACAACAGTAGAGCGTCCGTTCCTTGATTGCTTCTTCTTCCCTAGAAGAAGCAGGAGAAGAAGAAGAAGAAGATGTGGATTCCATATTTTATTTCTTGTTGGTCATCCTTGACTCGCCTTCATTTACACTCTCTTCAGCTCCTGTTCATCCTCTCGTGAGTCTCGCTCCCTCCGTAGCCAATCGAGGATATAGTCTGAGTGAGCCTTACCCACAACCATACCAATATCTGTAGCTATTGATTTTGGTGGGATAAGAAAAAGCCCGTAATTTAATATTGATCTAAGCCAAACACTGACATCACTACCAAAAATCCATTTGACAAAGAGAAAAAAACATAGCTCTGTACACTTCTCCACAGCAGAAAATAACAAATCTACAAGCTCTTCACTGCAAGCGCAATTCCACTAATTTAATTAATTTCAAAATTGCATAAAATGACATGATAAAATTCCATGCACATTAAATGCACATTTTTAGCCTTTTCCATCCTTTCGTTCTCCCCCTAATGAAGAATTCTTAAGAAATTGAAGAAGAAACTAAATGAAAAATAATTCACTGCCAAAGTACAAGAGCAAGGGAAAAATTGATTTTTTCCGCATTTATAAAGGAACGAAAATGAACGGTCTAAGATTCAACTCAGGCTTCAACTAAGCTTACGCTTCTTCAGAGGTTTTTGCACATCTTCAGTTTCCTTCAGCCTCTCCTACCATTATAGGCTGACTGGAACTGAGGGGGTATTTATCCTCGCAAATCCATTTACTACTTGGGATGTCTTCTATAATTTTGCTGTAGTGTAGTATGTGGGGGAAAAAGTCTTAGAGTATTGTCGGTAGCATCAACTCCAATACACTACAAGTTATTTCTAGAAGGTTGCTCAAGCATATCTATACATATATATAAAGGGAATCCTAGGCAAGTGAAAAGTTGCTGCTGGCTGGACAGTCCTCAGGATAAAAGTTGGTCCGACAAAAGTTATTCCATTGGATGGTTAATAAATTCAATCGGGGAAGACGTCGTTTTCTGGTTGTCAAGCACACGCCTCTGGTTCAAGCTCTACCCAACTAGCCTTTTCAGCCATCAATAAATATTTGGGCACGCTTGTCCACCTCATCACACCCGGAGAATAGACTTTGTACCGCAGACGCCTCCATACCATGATATACATACCACTACCACTACTACAGCTAAGCTCCTGGACAAAAGCAAAGCCCTTTCTTTTTCCTAACATTTCCCTCCGATACCCTCTTTCACTGTCCAGCACACTTGCATTTCCCAGTCGTCAAGTGCCTCCTGCAAAGATCCACACAGAAATTGGATAAGATTTTCTTACTTCAATGCTCCAGAATTTTGAGATGAGAAAATATCTTGAATACAATATTATCAAAGAAATAACTCAATTTTAAAAAAATTATTATGAAGGAAGGAATTTACTGTGAAATAAATATTTTTAGGGTTTTAGTAGAAATGTCATGTACATTTCTGATGGGCTATAGTCGAGGATTTAGGAAGCGTGTGTGTGTGTGTGCGGCTCGGCTCCCCAAATAGAGGAATGCAGATGCGTCAACATGCTTAGCAGTGTTCAATGCTATGTATACAGAGAAAAGATCTCTCTCTCTCTCTCTCTCTCTCTCGGGTTGGCCAACGAGACTGTTTCCATTGGTAGGAACAACGAATCCTCGTCCGCACACGCTCCATGAAGCAGGATATAGGGAAATTTCAATATGGAAACTGGAATTGATGAAGATTCAGGGATATTAGGTGCTAATATCCACACGTCCTGTGTGTTGACCTTTGTTTATCTTATACGCTCTTCTCAATGGATTGGTGACAGTTCCTGCCAACGTAACGCAACGTGGAAACCAACGTTGGATTCCCTGTCTCCATATATGTAAATACAGTATAGCAATGCATATAGAAGGGAAATATTTTCAAGGGCCTTTCTTTATCCGAACAAATATTGTATGCTTGGATCAGCATTATTTTGCATTTGTATGTATGCACATCTGTGATAGAAAGGTAGTACGAATAAGAAAGGGTGGTGTGAGGATGGAGTGGAGGAAATGTGTCGTCAAAGTTGTCTTAAAAGTTGATCTACATTAGTAGAACATTAGCTTGAGAGCAAACACACTACTGGAGAAACTTGACATTTTAATTATGCCTCGGAATATGTTTTCAACTTGTGTGCTATCATCATCACCCGATGCTACTTTCAAGCTCTATGAATATAATGAAAGCAATGGAAAAATGAATCAGGCCCGAGTCTATAGATATGAGAGCGTAATGAAGCCGTCATTCTCAGTTATTGAAATATTCATTCACAGCCAGAATAATAATTCAAACTTTATATATATAAGCTATAGTTTACCAGGGTCCTACATTTCAACAGCATCAGAAATATAGCAATGTACATGATAGGCAAGCACAACTTTATAACTTAAGCATATATAGGCTTACGTATTGTGGTAGATATCTATTCAATTGAGAAAAAAATGTTTAGCACCATTTGTGTATACATGCTTGTTCATATTCTTCACGCTTGTAAGATTCATTGTTCGAATCTAATGCATTTCCCGAGTTGTTTATATGGCGCCGTATCCATAGCTATTATGAGTATGTATTTCAATGGATATCCAGGCTTTATTGGCGTTTACCACAAATTTTATGCTCTACCAAAATTCAGGCCTGTATAGGACAGTACCGCGTCCTGCACAGAATATATCCAGAATATATCCAGAATATATCTATTCCTATACAGTCAGAGTGACTCCATAATTCTCAATGATACAATGCAATGCAATGGTGAGACGAAACAGTTTAGTAAAAAAATATTCATTGTTAGAAACAAAATGTTTTATTCATAAAATTTGGTTTGAAAAAAATCCAGTTCTCGCAGTCAATAAAACAAATTGTGCATGGACGTAGATTATAATTCCTTGAAGGAATTACTATCAACTATACTGGGATGTCTTTCATTGAGGGTGGGAAATTTAGTGGGTGGGAATTGGGACTACATACTATATTGTCAGAGACAGTAGTCGTAATTGTAGTATTGTGCTGGAACCAGTGGAAAAACATGTAATAAATCCTTTATTAAAAGGAAATTTCTTACAGGAAAATTGAAACCAATTTTAAGGGTTTCCATTGTCAATTCATGATATAATGTTATATTGCTCTTATGGAGGCATGAGAATGATGGGATCCTCTGGTTTTTAGTCATTTACTCAGTTGTACATACATTTAGTGATCTCTCAAACACATACCAGTACATTTTGTCATTACGTAGAAATATGAATATACTTTTAGGATTGTAGTTTTTTGTACATTTATGTGTGCTTTTAAATGTCAGTTTAAAATGCACTTTTGTGTAAGAAATTTTTGACAGTGATAACTCATGTATTTGGAGAAATTAGAATGAATAAAACTTTTATTAGAAAATTGGAGACTGAATGTGTTTGAATTTTGCGTTATTCTGGGATATTGTTTGAATGCTACGTAGAAATGGATTCTGCTGTAATCCACATGTCATTGAATAAAGTTGTTGTGTATAGTTTGTATGGGTTTACTATATTTACAGCAAGAGTTCATATGGGCTCATAGGATGAATGCCTTTTGATTTTATTTCACTCTTTTCTACACTCATCATTATGAGAAGTCTGTGTGAAATAATTGGCTCCGTATATCTGAAATCCTTTTCAGCGTATATTTCCCAATTGTGGCTAGTTATATGTAATAATGGGATAAGGGACTGTGGTTATACCTTGTTGGGAACGAATGAGAAAAGTTGAGTGTCAAAACTGCTGTACTTTTTTTTTACTGAGCTTGCATTGAAGGAAGTTATCCCAGACAGACGGACAAATGAAGTTGTGAGAGGATTGTAAGGGTCCGTTGAAAAGAAATAGAATTCATTCATAAGACAATATTATTGCCCGTGGTAAGTAATACAATAATTTTGAAATAGCTCCATAGAATTTTTGTGGTTACTACACAATTCAAGCCAACCCTTTACACGTTGCGTTGATAGGTTAAAACTGAAAGGATTTATTTTTTGTGTTTCACACACGAAAATTGAACATTACAAAATGTAACAAATTTTTACAAAAAGTATTGGTTTATTATTAGGTGAAAATCTGGGGTGTGTTGGTGTTAAAAGTTAAAATATTCTGCGACATAAGTTTTTGTTTTCATTTTCTACATGAAATCTCGGTACGGTAGTATAAAATACATGGATTTTGTTTACGGACTAAAAATGTAAACTTTATGTTACGCTTATGAGAAAAAATAGCTTGGGGGGAAAAGTCGTGCATATTTATACGTGGGAGATTTTAAAGTATTTAAAGGGTGGTGGTGAGGATAGGAGAAGAAACTAATAGTAAATTAAACAGTGAATTTTAAATCTACTTGGGCAGGGAAATTATTTCAGTTGAGGGAGTTGTGTGTACAAATTATTGAAATTTGTGGGAAAATGATGAGGTTAGTTTGGATGGAGTCGATGACGCGGAAGAAATAAGGCTTGGGGTGAGTGAATGAAGTGACTGCTTTTTGCTTACGCACAACTTTTCAATTGCCGTGTTGGAAATACATACATTGCTCACCAACCAGGGCCTATAACAACTCATGAACGCATATTTTCCATACCGTCTCCTCCATCATCTCATCTCTCCTGCATTTCCCTATTGTCATCACATCCCTACCACTCCAAACTTTCCAACACAATGTCTACATATGCGTATAAATTATACATGTGCCTACACATGGGATAAGCACAATCAAAACTTTCCTATACATAAATACACGAGCTAGCTCTTCCCTTCTGCCCCTACCACGTCAGCCCTTGGTTCATATGTACAGGTCATAATATAAATTTATGTAGATACTTTAACATGGCCTAGGTGCCGAGGGAAGTGATGACTGATTGTGAATGAGAAGCATTACTGGGAGAGTGAGAAAAAGCAAGACATGTATATCTACATTTCCCTATTCCTAACTTCATCAACGCGGGTCAGGGCTAACGACAATCCAATGGAGTTTATTCTTCGATTCGATGAACTCAAGTAAGTTGATTTTCCACACGATTTTCATCATCGAGTCTACGTATAAATACATGAGGGACACAATCATTCCACATAAACAATTCGGGTTTCCAGGGGTTGACTATAGGAAACTTCAAGAGTTTGCACAGCAACTGACACGGACTGACAATCCGTGAGAGGGCAATTTTCTCCGGAATCCTCTTGATTTAACGATAAAAATAAATGGAAAATCTGTCCAAAATTTAATTCCTAACATTCGTACATTATGATTTGACACATAAAATTTCATTTGGTTTACCACAATTTTTTGTAAATTACAAAAAAATATTTCCTCAAATTTAGCTAATATTTTCATTCCTTTTTCTTTGCCCACAATTTTGCACATTATGAAATGTAACATTTCTAAGGAGAATAGTTAAAAATACAAAACTTTTATCATTGAACACGTTCCAGGAAAATATTTTCACCAGATTTGCACAACAACAAACATGAATTTTCTTATTCAATGAGAAGATTCTTCTCAGAAGAATCATATGGATAGAAGCTCAAGTAAACTTGCCTTATAACTACACTTGTACCTTAGATGAGGGATTTGTGGTCCTCTCATACGTTCATGTGAAAAAAAGCTAGAAAATTCTCTGTTGATGTAACATGCTGTCTTTCCCAATTGCACTTTCCACATGAGTAATTCATAAAAGATCTGTGTACCATTATATAGTGTATGAATATGAACTAACAACAGGCACATTTTTGAGTGAGTGACTTTCCATGGTAATAATGCATAAGGTATAGGGAGATATAATAATGTAAGGTTTGAAATTCTCACGATTTTTATTTCCACAACTCTACAACATTTTATACTCACCAAAGGACTGTGTGTAGTAATATCTTAGCTCCTACAAGTAATACTTAACTTTTGAGCTCCTTTCATGTAGGATGATCATTTTAACATGGGGGAAATTACAAATAATAGAAAGAGCGGAAAAAATATATTTTACCTTATTTCATCTAACTTTACGGGATTATATAGCATAGATACGAACATATCTTATTCATATAATATCATACATATATTTATATTTACATCCTTAACATGTGTTTTTTTGAACATCATACATATCGTCGCTGGAGAAGCAAAGTGGTCTAATGCACGAATTGCTTAAAAGCAAACTGAAATAACAACCACCA